>JAOTOL010000580.1:0-89537 GCA_034440575.1 Imbricaverruca yamaguchii | reverse complement strand
TAATATGTATATAATTTTTTTCATATCATTGAGCTTAGGTCAGGTCGCTGTCATGGCTTCCTCATTATAGGGCTATGGTAAAATATACAAATGTGTCCTAGTTACATATTTGCGCTAGGAATGATCTCACAACGGTTGTGGCATGTAGATGGAAGCTATGCTCAATGCTACCGCTGACACTTTTGCTCAGTGACCTCACCAAGGTCTCTGAGGTCACCTGAGATCACTATACATCTATGCGCATTACATCCACTGCATTGAGCTAGAAGGCTAAAATTACCGTCATTGTGCTTGAATCGTCAAGACGTGTCGATTGATATCTTACATGACCTCCCTAGGCCTGATCTGAGGTCATGACTTCATGACCTTGACCTGAGTTTCGGTTGACCTGATCTTAAATTACACCGCTTATTGTCGGTAGCGGATTTCAAGGACTGTCGAATAGCCTTCGCCATTTGTTTCTATCTGTTGCAGGTCCTGAGATATGTGTCAATATCTGAGTCCCACCTGATCTGGTCGAATTTGACCTATGATGGCCCAGTGACCTGAATGTTGACCTGAGCGAAAAAGTGACCGAAACACTTTCGATAGAGCACGTCACCGGCTATCCAACGCCGTTTCCGTTTGTCGCTAGCTAGCATAGTTCCAGAGATCTTATGGGGGCAGACATCTGGCCCCGGACATCGGCAAGTTGGCGCGGACCGCCGGACGTACGAGTGTTAAGCTATAGGGAATACTGCCGACACGACAACCTTAGAACAAAATTGACGATTATTAACGACCACTATAATGGACTCTAAGTAGTATCAGCTGATACAGAAATTACGAATGCATCCATCACAGGTGGGGAAAATCTCTAGATGGCATATTTTCTTTGTTTTTGACAATTATCTTCAATATTTGGCATCTACCGGCCGCGGCCACCATGCGACCCAATGGCATGCTTACAGTTCGAACATCCGCCGCTAGATGCAAACGAAGCGCCACCAGTACCGTGGCCGCACACGTCCCCTATCGATTTTCTTTTGTTCTAAGATTTACGTGATGCAACTTGCACCCTGTTATCCTGGGCGCGAATGATCAATTCTTGTCGAAGCGCCTTAGAACCCACATAACTAACTAATTAACTAGCACCCCGTTATCCCACACCTGAACTTGGTTTGATTAACCTTTTACCACCGTTCGCCTTCTTTACCGTGTCTCGATCCCACTGTTCGTTACTGTAGGGGTGGCGGCTCTGTCGTCGGTGGGGTGTGTGGGGTGGTGGCGGGTGTGGGTGGTGTGCGGGGTGTGGGTGGGGGTGTATGGTGAGTGGGGTGGGGGTGTATGGGTGAATGGGGGTGTGGTATGTATGGAATGTAGACTGTGATAAACTGTGTGTTTTAATGTATGTTACAATGTAACCTCTAGCGTGTTTTATCTGTTGCTAACCTCACTTAAACTCGACTGAGTGGTATGGGTGTGTGAAATGTATTTTAGATAGTGGGTGTGTGAAGGGGTGTGGACAATTTATTCTCCATACAGCCCAAACTCGAATGGAATTGGAACTGTAACTGGAATATGAAATGTATTTTAGATGCAGCGTAAACTAAACTGAAACTGTCAGTGGTGTATTCTGTTGTTTTTTTCACCGCCAATTCCACCACACATCCCCAAACCCCAGCCGTCGTGATGTTGGTTTGAGTTGCCGTCCCTAACACGAATTTATATATGTGCGAGGTCAAAGTTTTGGGAACACCATATAGGTACGTGAGTGTCTTTAGCCAGATTATAATTAATACGTTGCATTAGAGAATTGATGATAATGACATTCACCATTGGTTTAACTGACATGTCCCGTGTTGGGACTTTTTTGGACGCTAGTATTAGTATAATTTTGTGCAATGTTCCGCACGAAATAGGTGCCTGTGTTGAGCCCCAAGCGGCTTCCGCTGATCCTTAAATCTACCTACTCACGTTCATTCCCCTCATTCACTTCACATTCGCTCGCCCCATTCATGCTCTCCTTATCAATTAATTAATTGCTTGGTCCCCAAATTTAGCTCCCGACCCCCCCCCTTTCAGCGGTACACAAACACATAGATCGACGGACCAATGCTCTAATTTTGATGGTATCACCGGCCCGAACAAGTAAACCTTTCACTGCCAATCATGGCTGGCCTAGCCATTATTAGCAGCGTTTCTCGCCTGGACAAAGTCTTAACTGCAACGAGGGGCTCATCGTACTGACTCCGAGGGCTGATACAAGTGCTCTGATGTCTTTGACCGACACACCTAACCTTAAGTTCGATCGATGCCGCGCCGGGCCTTATTCGTCGTACACTTGCGACCAGGTCTGACGTAACCAACGGGCGGGCACGGATCCCTACCAGGTTGGTCACGTACCCGGTCGTCTTTCTATCCTAGCCGGCCCTATGAGTTTTGGCCTTGGGGTCTTACGGCATGCCAAACCCGTCCATCATGCCCCTCGAACTGTCTGCACCAACCGTGCCCACGTGCAGGGTTCGGGGGTGGACAAACCACCGGACAGTGTTTTGTCAATACCCTATAGTCCGGCGCCAGACTTCCGGCGAACGCACTGTGGTGGCCCCTTTACCGGCCCCTCCCACATGCATACCATGTTCGCCACCTCACCTGCACCTCTGGATCGCAGAGGCCAGCGTGATTTTACGGTCAAAGATCCAGAGCAGGTGAACTAATACCCCCGAAGTGTCCGTTCATCGCACCCTCTGGCAATCAGGCCTTAACCAAACGCGCGTCATATATATATAACAGTAATAAGATTTTAGGCAATTTAACTGGCTTCAACATACGCCACCATCGCTCAGGAATTTTCTGTCCATAGGAGGACGGCTTGCAGATCGGCTGCCTCGCTTTCAGTTTCGCCGCGCCCCCGGCGAGAGTGGTGCTCCCTCCTTGAGGGGATCACCAATGGGCGGGGCGTACCTCGGAGTCTGCCCCCGTTTCCGCTGCCCTGTTTCCCTGTCAGTTCTACCCACCATGTCGTCGGAGGAAGAGCTCTGTTTTAGTGAGGAGGAGAGGCTCGAGGCGGAGTTAATGTTCTCCCGGTTGGTGGACCAGGACCTGGAGGACATCCCTCAGTTTTTGCCTGAGGTTGTTTTGGACCTCGGGCCCGACGACTTTAGGGGCATTGCCCAGCTCAGAGAGGTGGTGGCCCGGAGGCGGAGACGGCTGGGAGGAGCCTTCCACCCCGATCGGCACGGAGACCGTCACGCAACGGCCCTGCGGTAAGTCTCCTCCCCCTTCGGATGTTCTCATGGATTGTTCACGAATTGGGAACCCGTCCCGCGCCCTTTCACTTAGGGTGATCTGAAATGTTGTATTTGCCTCCACCCAACCTCTGTTGCTTTCTTCTCGTTGCTTAAACCATGATGGCATCATTTATCCTGGCGTAAGATCTGGAGCGCCATTACCGAGTTTCACTACGGCTTGACGGGACGGGGGAGGGATCACGTTAGCCCTTCTAGTTTTTGCTAACCGATTGATCCTGCTGCAGGGACGTCAACCGGGCTGCGTCCTTCTTGGACGAATTTGGGGTGGCGTACGCCGTCTGGCGGGGTTACGCCCCCGACGTGTCGCCGCTCCCGCCCCTGCCCGACAGCGTCCTTGTGCGGGCGGCGGCGCGTACCGCGTGGCTGTCGCCAGAAGACCGGGCGACTCGCCTGGCCCCTCTGCTGCGCGAGGGTGCCTTCGCGACCCTGTTGAGGGACCTGGTGGCTGGCCGGAGCGCGGTCCCGGAGAGTCCCGCCGCCCCCTTGGTCGCCGTCGCATCGTCTGTGAGGGCGGCCCCTACCCTCCCGCCGGGCGTTGACGGTTCCACCCCATCGGTGGTCGGGGCCGCTCAACGGCTGGCGCAGCTCCGTCCTCTCCTTGAGGAGATGTGTTCGCTCCACCTGGGAGCATTTCCCTCTCGGGTGAGGCGTAGCCTCGCTCGGCTGCAGGTCCGTTTCCGGATACACTTGAGACATTAATAAAATACCACCTGAGGCTACGTTCTTCTATCGCCAAGTCGGCATTACTGGGTGCCGGAAGATGTGTCGGGACGAAGATAAGGGGGGGGGGAGCGGTGTGTGTTGTGAGCCGATTGAGAGAGAGAGAGAGCGACGACATGACCGTACGGGTAGGTCGGGGAGGATGGTAAACAGAGGGGGTGAGAAAAGAGAGGAGTGAGAGAGAGAGAGAGAGAGAGAGGGGGGTGGGGAGAGAGAGAGAAAGAGAGAGAGAGTGAGAAAGAGAGAGAAAAAGACAGAGTGAGGAAGAGATAGATTGAGTGAGAAAGAAAGAGAGAGAGAGAGAGAGAGAGAGAGAGACGAAAACAAGACAAAAACACACACAAGGCGGAGGATGAGTCTGTCTAGCAGGTGTCCGTATTCCACTGAGCATATATTCGCGCTGTCCCCGCAGGTACATAGGGCCAACAGGGAACCACCCCCTGAGGAACATCGCGGCACATGCTCATCAGCCCCGTAGCACGGATCATTATTCGGTGTTTGACGTCACTACCCTCCCCTCCGTCCAACGGGTCGTTGAGGTATTTACTACGAGGGCACGTTTGAAAAGGGGTCGTAAATCTGACGTCATCCATTGCTGCTGGTCCCCAAGGAGGGTCTCGGACTCGGCCATTGGCTTTGGGCGTCAATGCCCTCTTGTTTATCCAGAAGGTCTCGCCACTCAACGCGTAGCTGGAGGGCGCCCCAAGAGTTGCTGGATTTTGAATTGGTTTGCACCACGGTGAGACGTTAGGCTATAATAACACTTGTTAAAGCTCCGGATAAGGTGCGGGTCGAATGCTTAGGACGAGGAGAGTGGGAGAGACAATGGTCTTACGACGCGCGGCAAAACCGGAACGAGAGATAGCCCTTTTCAAGGCCCACCCGTGTCCGGGGACCTGACAATGACGGATATTGCACAAACGCGTTCTCAGCAAATGGCATACGGAACGGGAGATAGCCCTTTTCAAGGCCCACCCGTGTCCGGGGACCTGACAATGACGGATAGTGCACAAACGCGTTCTCAGCGAATGGCACACGGAACGGGAGATAGCCCTTTTCAAGGCCCACCCGTGTCCGGGGACCTGACAATGACGGATAGTGCACAAACGCGTTCTCAGCGAATGGCACACGGAACGGGAGATACTTTTCAAGGACACCTGACAAGACGGATAGTCACAAACGTTCTCAGCGAATCACACGAACGGAGATAAAGACATAAAGACATAAAGACATAAAGACATAAAAGATCAGTGCAACTCTGAGCCACAAGGGCCCTTCTTGGTTGCACTCTGTACACTGAACCAGTTGCCCACCAAATCTGCCAATCAGCCCTCCCTGTAATACTGAAAAGCAAGCCCTCTATTCTTATAATGATTGTCTATGCTGTTTTTAAAGATGTTCAATGTTCTGCTACTGACGATGTTTTCTGGCAGCTGGTTCCAGTGTTCCACTACCCTGTTGGTGAAGAAAGTTTGCCTTAACCTTGTTCTGCTGTGGTTAATTTTAATTTTGAATTTATGACCTCTAATTGCATCATTTCTGTTAAATTCAAACATTTCCCCAAGGTATCCCCTCTCCAGACCATTGACAAATTTAAAGACCTCGATGAGATCTCCTCTCAGCCTTCTATATCTAAGTGAAAACATATTCAATTTCTTCAATCTTTCCTCATATGCCAGGTTGCTTATGCCATTAACCATTTTTGTAGCCCTCTTTTGTACTCTCTCTAAAAGCCAACAATCTTTTTCATAGCTAGGAGACCAAGCTTGGATGCAGTATTCCAAATGTGGCCTGACGTATGCACAGTAAAGCTTCCTGATCACTTCCTCACTTCTGTATGATACATTCCTATTTATTGCCCCGAGCATTCTCAGTGCCTTCTTCCTGGCTTCCTTGGTCTGTTCTGATGCCCCCAATTTTGTGTTTAGAATAACACCTAAATCCTTCTCCTGTTGAGTCACTGATAGCACTTGGCCACCCATCAAGTATGGAGCCTTCATATGCTGCTTACCTACATGCATTATTTTGCACTTATCAAAGTTAAATTTCATTTGCCATTCTTCGGACCACTTCACAAGTTCGTCTAAGTCTTTTTGCAGCGAGATATGCTCATCCTGACCTGTTATTGCCCTAAAGACCTTCAAATCATCTGCAAATTTCAAAACTTTACTGCTTAGGCCACTTTCAATGTTATTTACAAATATAATGAACAGTAATGGCCCTAGTACTGACCCCAGGGGACTCCACTAAGAACATTTTGCCATGATGACTTTGTACCATTTAGCATCACTCTTTGCTGTCTATCTGAAAGCCACAACTCTATCCATTTTAAGATGCTACCTGCAATACCATGGGACTGAAGCTGTATCATTAACCGTTTATGGGGTACCTTGTCAAAGGCCTTACTAAAGTCAAGATATGCTACATCAACCTGATTTCCCTGATCAAATTGTTCTGTGGCGAAGTTCAAAAAGTCCAAGAGGTTTGTGAGACACGATCGTCCTTTTCTAAATCCATGTTGAGTATCTTGAATCAATCTGCTACCTTCCAGATAACTAACTATTCTATCCTTGATAATTGATTCGAGTACCTTGCAGACTAGGGATGTGAGACTTATTGGCCTATAGTTTTCAACTTTCCCTCTTTCTCCTTTCTTGAAAATAGGAACTACATTTGCCCTTTTCCAATCGGTTGGAATTTCATTATGTGAAACTGATCTACAAAATATTATACTAAGTGGAAATGCCAGTTCCTTTTCAGTTTCCCGCAACACCCTAGCATAAATATCATCAGGTCCTGCTGCCTTATTTGGCTTTATTTTCCTGATATGATTGTAAACAACATCACTACCAATGAAATCAACATCATTTGTCAGATCCCATGTATCTGAACTATGGTGTACGGTCGGCAGATTGGTCATATCTTCCAATGTAAACACTGATTTGAACTGCTTGCTCAGCTCCTCAACCATCTCACTATCCTCACCCAATGTAGTCCCGTTTACTTCCAGTGGACCAATTGTGTTAGAAACTTTACTCAGCTTGTAGAAACTAAAGAACTTTTTACTGTCCCCATTACAGTTTCTAGCTAAATCCAGTTCCTTTGCTCGCTTTGCTGCTCTGGTTTTTTGCTTCACAGTGTCTCTAGCTTTTCGATACGCCTTTATATTAATGACATTTGAGGCTTCTTTAAAAACTCTAAATGCAGTTTTCTTAGCCCTAATTGCTTTTATCACGTCTGGTGTAAGCCATGCTGGCTTTCCTACCCTTCTTTTGCGTCTTTGCTTTTGGGGGACATGTCTAATCTGAGTTTCCTTTAAGTAAGATTTGAACTTTTCCCACATTTCACAGGCATTTAAATTGGAGAATTCTTCTTCCCATCTGATGGCACTGAAAGCCGCTCTCATGCCGTTAAAGTCTGCTTTGTTGAAATTTGGAACCTTTACCAAATTATCCTTGATAGTTTCCCCTACATGTGCCTTGAATCTAACTATGTTATGGTCACTTTTTCCCAGAGTTTCGCCTACAGTCAAGTCTTGAACCAAGTCACTTAAATCCGAGAATACAAGGTCCAAGAATGAACCATGCCTGGTAGGTTCCGATACAAACTGGTGTAAGAACAGGTCCTCTTCAAGGCATTTCCTGAACATTTTGCATGATGGGGAGCCAACACCAGCATTTTCATAACCTTTTAGATTAAAGTCACCGATAATAAGGCACTTCCTCTTAAAGTTTCTACTGATTTCCTCACATATCACCTTGTCAAGCTCCAGTTGCTGAGAATGTGGCAGGGTTCCTGATCGGTAGAAAGCTCCTATCCTAAGAGTATTGCTGTTGCCTTTTCCCACAGTGACATCAAGCCAAATGGACTCCACAGACACATTTTTATCCCCACCTGCTACTTTTTGAGATAGCCCTTTTCAAGGCCCACCCGTGTCCGGGGACCTGACAATGACGGATAGTGCACAAACGCGTTCTCAGCGAATGGCACACGGAACGGGAGATAGCCCTTTTCAAGGCCCACCCGTGTCCGGGGACCTGACAATGACGGATAGTGCAATCCGGTTTGGGGCAAGTATTCCCGCTCGTCAGCCCAAGCTATGTTCGTCGACAGCTTGGCAATCGTTCCCTGTGCCGACCAGTCACTTAAACATTTCCATCACGCAGGGTAGTATATTTACATATCTCTATACGGTTTGACAACAGGGTCGGAGCGCAGTCCCGTCACACGCATTCTCCATCCAACCCCCCAACCCCTACATGTGTGCCTACCCTACCCTTCTATAGTAGACGTGCGAAGTTACCCCACTAGTCCGTTCGCACATCCCTCCCCGGCTAAACACCCAATGAATGGCCTGGTGGCACCCTCGTGGGATGGGGCGACGGCGCCGGGCGGGGAGAGCCCGGACGGTTTCCGCGAAGTAAGGGCGCCATAGGATAGCCAGAAGATAGAGGGGAGGCGTCGATCGGCGACACTCACATTTTGCCGGTGGTTTGGAGGCGTCGTGACACCTCGATCTTCTCGACCGCCTCGGACACTCTGAGTCCTTCCGGAGAGATCTCCCTCCAGCGCGTTCTTCTGTAGCCCTTTTTGTAGCCATTTTCCGAAGCCACGCCTCCTTGGGCTTCGGAGAGAGCTCGCGCTTTTCATTGGTGGAGTGGCGTTGGCTTTGTCGTCTGGGGTGGCGACGTCTTCATGTCCGGGCCACCGACCTCACGGGTTGATGACCCTTCTTTCGGGGTGTTCCAGATGATGTTTGCAGCCAGCTGTTCACGGGGCCGACCCGGTATTTACGCTCGCCGTCTGTTGTCGGGCGGCCCCTTTGATCTTGGGCGTCGGCGCCATTCGCATGTGCCGCTTGTTTGATGGAAACGCCGCGTTAATGTAGGCGTCGGCGCCACACGCGGGCGCTTTCCGGGCAAGTGTTTGTGCGGGGGGAAGGGTAGGACTGCCAGGATCTGACTGGATGTCTGGCGGCCTGTTCGGATAGGAAAGATATTATGGTGCCGACAAATGTAAGCCTCCTTACATTACCACCAGCTTCACGGTCAGTCTCTGTCCACCCTTTATCTTTCAACTGCTTTGAACTGTAGTCTATCCTCCACAATTCCTCGCTTGTCGCCATATTTCCAAGCTTTAATATACTCTCTGAAACCTCAGTTCGAACCACGGTTGAGCTCAAACGTGCCATGTCGCAATGCCTCTCAGGTAGCAGTCTCGACAGCAGGTGAACACAATAGTTGCACCTTTTTGCACACACCATCATGCTGTGGTACAAAATACAAATATTCAGACTTATTGACAATGGTGGTGGATAATGTAGTGTCCGTTCACTCCCGGTCACACCAACACGATCTCGATGACATTCCTGTATTGGCATCCTCGCTCAGTCTTCTATAACAACGTGCGAAAAACTTTGCTAAGTCCGACCCGGGCCTGCGCCCGACTGCCACTGCTCGCAGGTCACGTGACGCGGTCGGCGCCACCCCAGTGCAGTGCCGCACACCTTCAGCTCAGCTGATCGGCAGTGTGCACGTCAGATCTCATGTTGCCACCACCTGCAGGTGACAGTGCAGCACCTAGTGTCCGGCTGCCACTGCTCGCAGGTCACGTGACGCGGTCGGCGCCACCCCAGTGCAGTGCCGCACACCTTCAGCTCAGCTGATCGGCAGTGTGCACGTCAGCTCTCATGTTGCCACCACCTGCAGGTGACAGTGCAGCACCAGTGCAGTGCCGCACACCTTCAGCTCAGCTGATCGGCAGTGTGCACGTCAGCTCTCATGTTGCCACCACCTGCAGGTGACAGTGCAGCACCTAGTGTCCGACTGCCACTGCTCGCAGGTCACTTGACGCGGTCGGCGCCACCCCAGTGCAGTGCCGCACACCTTCAGCTCAGCTGATCGGCAATGTGCACGTCAGCTCTCATGTTGCCGCCACCTGCAGGTGACAGTGCAGCACCTAGTATCCGGCTGTCACCAATAGTTGGCAGCGCACACACACTGAGCTCGTAGCATACGATGCTACAGATAACTGGCCAGACCAGGGAATTAAACCAATAGAAATAGCGAAAGCTATTAGAAAACAATTCGCATTCCTTTAATCAGCACACAATGCTTGTTTATTAGGTGGTTCATAACGCGCTGTTTGCACATTCACGGCTAGTGGGAGCGCCCACACTGTTTCGCCGGTGGGCCGCGGGATTGGGAAATGTCTCGAACGGTGCGAGTGTCGAACCCGGGACCTTTGGTACCCAGAGCTCAACACCTTAACCACTAGTCCTCCCCCCCCCCTGTATGGAGTTCAAAGGCGATGGTTGGAGGCAGGGATCGCCAAAAGGTGTAAGTTATTATGATTCGGTGTACGTGGTAACTGACGTCACTGGCTACGCAATCAGAAATAACGCGGTGTAGGTACTACCGATATACGCACTGCTGTTACGTGCTGTTGCGCATTGTTACGTGCTACCGAAAAAAATACAGCCATATGACACCACGCGGGCGTCCACATACATATGCGTTAAATACAGCCATATGACACCACGCGGGCGTCCACACACATAGGCGCTAAATACAGCCATATGACACCATGCGGGCGTCCACATGCATAGGCGCTAAATACAGCCATATTGCACCACGCGGGCGTCCACATACATATGCGCTAAATACAGCCATATGACACCATGCGGGCGTCCACATGCATAGGCGCTAAATACAGCCATATGACACCACGCGGGCGTCCACACACATAGGCGCTAAATACAGCCATATGACATCACGCGGGTGTCCACACACAGAGGCGCTAAATACAGCCATATGACACCACGCGGGCGTCCACATACATATGCGCTAAATACAGCCATATGACATCACGCGGGCGTCCACATACATATGCGCTAAATACAGCCATATGACACCACGCGGGCGTCCACACACATAGGCGCTAAATACAGCCATATGACACCACGCGGGCGTCCACATGCATAGGCGCTAAATACAGCCATATGACACCATGCGGGCGTCCACATGCATAGGCGCTAAATACAGCCATATGACACCACGCGGGCGTCCACATACATATGCGCTAAATACAGCCATATGACACCATGCGGGCGTCCACATGCATAGGCGCTAAATACAGCCATATGACACCACGCGGGCGTCCACACACATAGGCGCTAAATACAGCCATATGACACCACGCGGGCGTTCACATACATATGCGCTAAATACAGCCATATGACACCATGCGGGCGTCCACATACATAGGCGCTAAATACAGCCATATGACACCACGCGGGCGTCCACACACATATGCGCTAAATACAGCCATATGACACCACGCGGGCGTCCACATACATATGCGCTAAATACAGCCATATGACACCACGCGGGCGTCCACACACATAGGCGCTAAATACAGCCATATGACACCACGCGGGCGTCCACATGCATAGGCGCTAAATACAGCCATATGATACCACGCGGGCGTCCACACACATATGCGCTAAATACAGCCATATGACACCACGCGGGCGTCCACATACATATGCGCTAAATACAGCCATATGACACCACGCGGGCGTCCACACACATAGGCGCTAAATACAGCCATATGACACCACGCGGGCGTCCACATGCATAGGCGCTAAATGATCAATCATGGTCGATGCGCCCTAAAACCCTAAAGCCCGGTTCACACTTGGCAATTCGGAGCGTCAAACGTTCGTAAGACGAACGGATATCCAACGTCAAACAGAAGATAGACGTCGTAAAACGAGCGGAAATACACCGGGAATAACACAAGCTGTTTCCCCGAATGAAAACGTTCGTTCTACGCTTCGCTACGAATCAATTATGACGCCAATGAGACCATTCTGACTGGTAAATTGATTTGTGAAAATTTGTGAATAGTATGCACTGGTAAATAAATTTGTGAAAAGTATGCAAACCAGCTAATGAGCAATGAATGGCATGGGTTTTAGTCGAATCATGAATCTCTCCGTAGAAAATCATACATTCTCTGTGATCCATTTATATTGCATCATTGTTGAACAAGTGATGTCCAATGCTGTGATAGCCACAGTTCAGCCTTGCTCAGTTCAACTGGATAGCACAAGTTGCAGAATATTACATGCTTCACGTATTTTTGCTTTGCTTGGCCATGAAGACTCTCAACAAAAATAGTTGGAACAGCATATGAAGTGGTCAACAAGTGGCAAATAAAATGCAATTTTGATCAGTGCAAGATAATGCATGTAGGTAGACAGAATACCAGGGATGCATACTTGATGGGCGACCAATTGCGAATTGGGACTGAGCAAAAGAAGGATTTGGGTGTTGTTGTGCGATATGCCAGACATAAAAATATAATGCAAAAGTGCAACATTGAGTCACAGGGGCTCTCCTTGGTTGCATTTTGTGGACACATCGGCTAGTTGCCCATGCTGAACAACAAGTCCCAACATGCCGAACCATGAGTCTGCAGACAAAATAGATGGGTTAACTTTGCAGCCTACCTTGGGACATCAACTTAAGTGCACCTTGACATAGTGAGGACCAAAATTAACATGTACATATTTCAATATGCATATCATGCATACATCAGAAAAGATAGCATCTGTAGTTGGCACTGGACATGCACAACCAATGCTTTTTGTTCTAAAAATTCCAATGAATTGGCATTTACAGCAATAGAAATTATGGATATGTTTTTCACCATCATGCATAACCTGGCAGTGCCAAGTTGTGCTTGGAGTGTCAGAAATTGTCAAGGGTTTTTCATTGCTTATAGTAGGCACTTAGAACTCACAGGGCCAATGATCTCCTGCATGGCTATGTTCTTCAGAGATACTTGCAAATTTTGTCAGGGCTATATGCACAACCCCAAAATATTACTTCCCACCTTTCCATCTTGGGTGAACAAGCATGTTATTTCAGTGCCAATGAAACACAAACTCAATACAACATTGCATACAATTCTGCTTGTGACTATTTTCCAGTGCTACCTCTCTACCACGTGGTCAAGAAGTGTGCTAGGAAATGCAATATTCTATCCACAAGCAAATCAATGCTTCTCACCTGGTTAAAGACAGCCAACACAACTTCGAATATCTCGCGGCCACGCAGTCACGCCAACAGAACGTTAAACGCTGAATCGGCGTTGAAAAGATAAACTATATCTATCTTTTGGACGCCAGATTGACGTTCATTACCCGGTCTCTTGACATGCCCCGGTGCACACTGTGCGACGCTCCGATCGCGTTAAACGTTCGTAAGACGCAGTTCTGACTGGCGCCTGAAATACGTTCGATTACCGTTTGTTTGACGAAACGGCCTAAAAACGATGAATAAACGCTCGGAAAGCGTCAAAAGACCGTAGTGTGAACCGGGCTTAACACGCACACACACACACACGCACACACACACGCACACACGCATGCACGCGTGCACGCACACACACGCGCATCCCCCCACGCACACACAAGTGCTGTGTATTATCGAAGGTGAGAAATTGCTGCCTGAGCTATGCGCTCCATGTCAGTCGTCCGCGCCGTAGCTCGTGAGTGTGCTCGTGAGTGTGCTCGTGAGTATGCTGGTGAGTGTGCTCGTGAGTGTGCTCGTGAGTATGCTCGTTAGTATGCTCGTGAGTGTGCTCGTGGGTGTGCTCGTGAGTGTGCTCGTGAGTGTGCTCGTGAGTATGCTCGTGAGTGTGCTCGTGAGTGTGCTCGTGGGTGTGCTCGTGAGTGTGCTCGTGAGTGTGCTCGTGAGTGTGCTGGTGAGTGTCCTCGTGAGTATGCTCGTGGGTGTGCTCGTGGGTGTGCTCGTGGGTGTGCTCGTGAGTGTGCTCGTGAGTGTGCTCGTGAGTGTGCTCGTGAGTGTGCTCGTGAGTATGCTGGTGAGTGTGCTCGTGAGTGTGCTCGTGAGTATGCTCGTTAGTATGCTCGTGAGTGTGCTCGTGGGTGTGCTCGTGAGTGTGCTCGTGAGTGTGCTCGTGAGTATGCTCGTGAGTGTGCTCGTGAGTGTGCTCGTGGGTGTGCTCGTGAGTGTGCTCGTGAGTGTGCTCGTGAGTGTGCTGGTGAGTGTGCTCGTGAGTATGCTCGTGGGTGTGCTCGTGGGTGTGCTCGTGGGTGTGCTCGTGAGTGTGCTCGTGAGTGTGCTCGTGAGTGTGCTGGTGAGTGTGCTCGTGAGTGTGCTGGTGAGTGTGCTCGTGAGTGTGCTTGTGAGTGTGCTCGTGAGTGTGCTCGTGAGTGTGCTCGTGAGTGTGATGGTGAGTATGCTCGTGAGTGTGCTCGTGAGTGTGCTCGTGAGTGTGCTCGTGAGTATGCTCGTGAGTGTGCTCGTGAGTATGCTCGTGAGTGTGCTCGTGAGTGTGCTCGTGAGTGTGCTCGTGAGTGTGCTCGTGAGTGTGCTCGTGAGTGTGCTCGTGAGTGTGCTCGTGAGTGTGCTCGTGAGTGTGCTCGTGAGTGTGCTCGTGAGTGTGCTCGTGAGTGTGCTCGTGAGTGTGCTCGTGAGTGTGCTCGTGAGTTGCTCGTGAGTATGCTCGTGAGTGTGCTCGTGAGTGTGCTCGTGAGTGTGCTCGTGAGTGTGCTCGTGAGTGTGCTCGTGGGTGTGCTCGTGAGGTGCTCGTGAGTGTGCTCGTGAGTATGCTCGTGAGTGTGCTCGTGAGTATGTTCGTGAGTGTGCTCGTGAGTGTGCTCGTGAGTGTGCTCGTGAGTGTGCTCGTGAGTGTGCTCGTGAGTGTGCTCGTGAGTGTGCTCGTGGGTGTGCTCGTGAGTGTGCTCGTGAGTGTGCTGTGAGTGTGCTCGTGAGTGTGCTGTATTGCTCGTGAGTGTGCTCGTGAGTGTGCTCGTGAGTGTGCTCGTGAGTATGCTCGTGAGTGTGCTCGTGAGTATGCTCGTGAGTGTGCTCGTGAGTGTGCTCGTGGTGTGCTCGTGAGTGTGCTCGTGAGTGTGCTCGTGAGTGTGCTCGTGAGTGTGCTCGTGAGTGTGCTCGTGAGTGTGCTCGTGAGTGTGCTCGTGAGTGTGCTCGTGAGTGTGCTCGTGAGTGTGCTCGTGAGTGTGCTCGTGAGTGTGCTCGTGAGTATGCTCGTGAGTGTGCTCGTGAGTGTGCTCGTGAGTGTGCTCGTGAGTGTGCTCGTGAGTGTGCTCGTGGGTGTGCTCGTGAGTGTGCTCGTGAGTGTGCTCGTGAGTATGCTCGTGAGTGTGCTCGTGAGTATGTTCGGGTGTGCTCGTGAGTGTGCTCGTGAGTGTGCTCGTGGTGTGCTCGTGAGTGTGCTCGTGAGTGTGCTCGTGAGTGTGCTCGTGGGTGTGCTCGTGAGTGTGCTCGTGAGTATGCTCGTGAGTGTGCTCGTGGGTGTGCTCGTGAGTATGCTCGTGGGTGTGCTCGTGAGTGTGCTCGTGAGTGTGCTCGTGAGTGTGCTCGTGAGTGTGCTCGTGAGTGTGCTCGTGAGTGTGCTCGTGAGTGTGCTCGTGAGTGTGCTCGTGAGTGTGCTCGTGAGTGTGCTCGTGAGTGTGCTCGTGGGTGTGCTCGTGAGTATACTGGTGAGTATGCTCGTGAGTATGCTCGTGAGTATGCTCGTGAGTGTGCTCGTGGGTGTGCTCGTGGGTGTGCTCGTGAGTGTGCTCGTGAGTGTGCTCGTGAGTATGCTGGTGAGTGTGCTCGTGAGTGTGCTCGTGAGTGTGCTCGTGAGTGTGCTGGTGAGTGTGCTGGTGAGTGTGCTCGTGAGTGTGCTCGTGAGTGTGCTCGTGGGTGTGCTCGTGAGTATACTGGTGAGTATGCTCGTGAGTATGCTCGTGAGTATGCTCGTGAGTGTGCTCGTGGGTGTGCTCGTGAGTATGCTCGTGAGTGTGCTCGTGAGTGTGCTGGTGAGTGTGCTGGTGAGTGTGCTCGTGAGTGTGCTCGTGAGTGTGCTCGTGAGTGTGCTCGTGAGTGTGCTCGTGGGTGTGCTCGTGAGTATACTGGTGAGTATGCTCGTGAGTATGCTCGTGAGTATGCTCGTGAGTATGCTCGTGAGTGTGCTCGTGGGTGTGCTCGTGAGTATGCTCGTGAGTGTGCTCGTGGGTGTGCTCGTGAGTGTGCTCGTGAGTGTGCTCGTGGGTGTGCTCGTGAGTGTGCTGGTGAGTGTGCTCGTGAGTGTGCTCGTGAGTGTGCTCGTGAGTGTGCTCGTGAGTGTGCTCGTGAGTGTGCAACTTTCTTGACCTCTGGGACTGCAATGGGTCTCCACTGTTCCGGCAAGACAGGGTTCGAATCGCACCGCGGGCTCGTCTTCGCCTTACTCCCGCTAGGAGAATCAGTCAGTTGGCAACTGGCCCGACAAGGCCGGGGACGAGCTACAGGGGCGGCCGTGTCGGTGCACTGACGGGTGAGTTAATATCCCGGAAGAAATGTTGCTGTTCAATTGGAATACACGTACCGGGTGCTGGGACCATGGCTCACTCAACGAGTTCTGCTGAGTAAAAGGCCCTGGCCCATAAAGCCACCCCAAATATTATGACTATACGTGAGGAGCAAAACCAACAACTAGAACAACGTTAGGCGAACTTCTCTTGTACCCACCAAGGATGATGCTATATTATTTCACATGCTTCCTCACATCTCAAGAGTGGGACTAACGCATCACTACTCATGAGCTTTCCTCACACTGGGGGTTCGCAAGCGATACTATGTGAACCACTGCAATGCTGTTCATAATGGCTTGGATCGTGGCTGGATTAGAACCGCCACCCTTGGCTGTGAACGGTGATGAAAAGCTACCGGCTGGTCCCGAAAATAATTTATACGAATGGATCCACAATAAAACCATGAATAATTGACCGGGAAGCATGGATGGACAGATGGGTGACCTTCACCACTTCACTTCGCGAGAAGAATGTTATGGACCCAAATCAAGTCACATACTGTTGCCGCAATGTTCTCAACACACGCAAAGGTCAGGCAATGCAAATGGGGACCAAACCTGCGAAAGCCTCCTGAATATATACGGATAGAAACTGTGGCGTGAAAGAATGGGTTGCCTTGAGTATGGACATCCTAGGACGAATTTCCGCATACGGTATGAGTTGGTGGAGCGTCCACACGCCAGGCGTAGTTGCAACTTGGGATGGCAACTGGCACCCTGAGTTGGGATGGCAACTGGCACCCTGAGTTGGGGTGGCAACTGGCACCCTGAGTTGGGGTGGCAACTGGCACCCTGAGTTGGGGTGGCAACTGGCACCCTGAGTTGGGGTGGCAACTGGCACCCTGAGTTGGGGTGGCAACTGGCACCCTGAGTTGGGGGTGGCAACTGGCACCCTGAGTTGGGGTGGCAACTGGCACCCTGAGTTGGGGTGGCAACTGGCACCCTGAGTTGGGGTGGCAACTGGCACCCTGAGTTGGGGTGGCAACTGGCACCCTGAGTTGGGGTGGCAACTGGCACCCTGAGTTGGGGTGGCAACTGGCACCCTGAGTTGGGGTGGCAACTGGCACCCTGAGTTGGGGTGGTGCAACTGGCACCCTGAGTTGGGGTGGCAACTGGCACCCTGAGTTGGGGTGGCAACTGGCACCCTGAGTTGGGGTGGCAACTGGCACCCTGAGTTGGGGTGGCAACTGGCACCCTGAGTTGGGGTGGCAACTGGCACCCTGAGTTGGGGTGGCAACTGGCACCCTGAGTTGGGGTGGCAACTGGCACCCTGAGTTGGGGTGGTAGTTGCACAGCAACATCCCTCGTTCAACGCTTCCCGTAAGGAACCGCTCCTCAATCCCTTGTCCAGCTGTATTTCGATAATTGGATTAAAACCCGCATTGCAAAGTGGCTGCACCTAACGTAGGCTTTCATCAATGATTTAGAGGTCCATTAGGCGATCGGACAGGGTTTGCCCGTGCCGGTTGTGTACCATGTGCGGCAGGGGGGGGGGCACATACGGCGTGGTAACGACCAATCCATAGGTCGATAGGCCACAGTGTCCGTCCAACTTGAAACGGCGTTGCCTTCGGAGTTTACACCCAGCAGGAGCGAATACAGGGGAGGAACTGAGGGCATGCGGCTCCCCTGGAAAGTTGGCGCCCCTACAGCCGGGAAAGGCTCGAGTGCGCCCCTCTCTCCCTCCACCTCATCATAGTTTTCAGTCGAAGCCTTTTCCCTTTTAGAGGAAAATGCGCCCACAGACAATTTCCTGAATATTTCTGGATCCGCCCCAGGCACCCGGCCGGCGCCTGGCCACACCCCACCCAGACCGGGGCGGGGCATTTGGAAACGTCCATCTATCTCGACACTTCTTGGTACAGAAGAAAAAGACTTCAATGGAAAACTTCAGCTGGTCACTAACAATACGCAAAACATTGTTTTCTTCAAGTTACTAGTGAGGTCACGACTGGTTAAAGGTCATGAGGTCATGAGCTCAAGTTCGGCAAGAGTGCAGATTGCCCATCGGTCTCGTTCATTCCGAAACCCTAATGGCGCCTTGTACCAGTAGTCAGTGGCGGCAAGATTCCGCTATATTTAGTGTTGAAGAACCATAGTATATCTGCATCCTCCATCCCTTCCACCAAGCTACGCACTTGGTCACATTTATCTGCATACAATCAAGCTCAACTTCCGTGAGCTCAGTATGACAAAGCTGCGCCACGACAAGATACAGTTGTGTCACAACACAACACAACTGCGCCACAACACAAAACAGCTGCACCACAATATAACACAGCTACGCCACAACAGGACACAGCTACGCCACAACACATCACAGCTGCGCCACAACACATCACAGCTGCGCCACAACACAATACAGCTGCACCACAATATAACACAGATGCGCCACAGCAGGGCACAGCTACGCCACAACACGACACAGCTGCACCACAACACACCACAACACAACACAACTGCACCACAACACGACACAGCTGCGCCACAACACGACACAGCTGCGCCACAACAAAATACAGCTGCACCACAACACAACACAACTGCGCCACAACACAAAACAGCTGCACCACAATATAACACAGCTACGCCACAACAGGACACAGCTACGCCACAACACATCACAGCTGCGCCACAACACATCACAGCTGCGCCACAACACAATACAGCTGCACCACAATATAACACAGATGCCCACACAGGGCACAGCTACGCCACAACACGACACAGCTGCACCACAACACACCACAACACAACACAACTGCACCACAACACGACACAGCTGCGCCACAACACGACACAGCTGCGCCACAACACATCACGGCTGCGCCACAACACAATACAGCTGCACCACAATATAACACACCTACGCCACAACACGACACAACTGCACCACAACACGACACAGCTGCGCCACAACGCAACACAACTGCGCCACAACACATCACGGCTGCGCCACAACACAATACAGCTGCACCACAATATAACACACCTACGCCACAACACGACACAGCTGTGCCACAACACAACACATCACAGCTGCGCCACAACATGACACAACTGCACCACAACACAACATAACTGCGCCACAACACACCACAGCTGCACCACAACACACCACAACACGACACAACTGCACCACATCACGACACAGCTGCGCCACAACGCAGCACAACTGCGCCACAACGCAACATAATTGCGCCACAACACGACACAACTGCGCCAAAACACGACACAACTGCGCCAAAACAAGACACAGCTGCGTCACAACACGATACAGCTGCGCCACAACACATCACAGCTGCGCCACAACATGACACAGCTGCGCCACAACATGACACAGCTGCGCCACAACACGACACAGCTGCGCCACAACATAACATAGCTGCGCCACAACACGACACAGCTGCGCCACAACACGACACAGCTGCGCCACAACATGACACAGCTGCGCCACAACACGACACAGCTGCGCCAGAACATGACACAGCTGCACCACAATATAACACAGCTGCGCCACAACACGACACAGCTGCGCCACAACACGACACAGCTGCGCCACAACACAACACATCACAGCTGTGCCACAACACAACATAACTGCGCCACAACACATCACAGCTGCACCACAACACACCACAACACAGCACAGCTGCGCCACAACGCAACATAACTGCGCCACAACACGACACAACTGCGCCACAACACAACACAACTGCGCCACAACACGACACAACTGCGCCAAAACACGACAC
Organism: Imbricaverruca yamaguchii; assembly: GCA_034440575.1. NCBI lineage: Eukaryota > Metazoa > Arthropoda > Thecostraca > Neoverrucidae > Imbricaverruca > Imbricaverruca yamaguchii. The sequence continues at coordinate 69,373 of JAOTOL010000580.1, read as the reverse complement.
AACTGCGCCAAAACACGACACAACTGCGCCAAAACACGACACAGCTGCGTCACAACACGATATATTTGCGCCACAACACATCACAGCTGCGCCACAACATGACACAGCTGCGCCACAACATGACACAGCTGCGCCACAACACAACACAGTTGCACCACAACACGACACAGCTGCGCCACAACACAACACATGACAGCTGTGCCACAACACAACATAACTGAGCCACAACACACCACAGCTGCACCACAACACACCACAACACAACACAACTGCACCACAACACGACACAGCTGCGCCACAACACAATACAGCTGCACCACAATATAACACAGCTACGCTACAACACGACACAGCTGCGCCACAACACAACACATCACAGCTGTGCCACAACATGACACAACTGCACCACAACACAACATAACTGCGCCACAACACACCACAGTTGCACCACAACACACCACAACGCGACACAACTGCACCACAACACGACACAGCTGCCCCACAACGCAGCACAACTGCGCCACAACGCAACATAACTGCGCCACAACACGACACAACTGCGCCACAACACAACACAGCTGCACCACAACAAAACACAACTGCGCCACAACACGACACAACTGCGCCAAAACACGACACAACTGCGCCAAAACACGACACAGCTGCGTCACAACACGATACAGCTGCGCCACAACACATCACAGCTGCGACACAACATGACACAGCTGCGCCACAACATGACACAGCTGTGCCACAACATGACACAGCTGTGCCACAACATAACACAGCTGCGTCACAACACGATACAGGTGCGCCACAACACAGCACAGCTGCGCCACAACATGACACAGCTGAGTGCCAATCGTACCGCCAACGTCCGTAGGACCGGAACTAGAATGGAGAGTGCGCAACTTTCCACTTTCCACTCCATTTGGCACGAAAGTCGTACGACTGTAAAGTCTGAAATGTGTGCGGCTCGCAACTTGCATCGCACAAGCATCCATGGTGCTTGTAGCGCAGGACCAAGCTAGGAACTTGCGCCGAATAATTGAACTTGCATCATCATCGATTTGTGTCGATGATAATGCAGATCGACTTATGCCCATCCCTCCTGCACTGTCCAATGAAAACGAGGGCGACTAATCGCTTATGCTTTTGTTATATACGCATGCCCGGCGAATGCCGTGTTTGCCTGGTCGTACGTTTGGATTGGCATGGATATCGAAAGGTGTGCTTTGCGCGGTGTGTGTTGACCTAACGAAGCCATAGCACTAGAGACCGGCTCGCGGACACATCAAGGAAGCACGTGCAGATGGACAACGAGGAGGGAGGAGGGGGATGGTGGGGTGGGAGGTGTACACGGGTGCCGTCAACTCACGCCGACGTCTCTGGAAGCATACAAGGCCGGGGGCAGCCGAGAGGAGAGCCGACGGACATCAGCTGTTGGTACCGAGAGAGCGGCAGCGACGACCGACTTTCGCCCGGCTGGGTGCGCCCCTGTGACTTCGGTTCGCTTTTAGCGTGTATCCGCCTCCACTGCGCCGTTTTGTGCAGTTGTGCACTCCGTAGTCGTATGTGACGGGGTGGCGACGACCGCACGTGACGTCAGACCGGTGAGCTGAGCGTCCTGCATTTGTGGAGAACACATCTGGAGTCCATCAGACAGTGGCGGATCCAGGGGAGAGGGGAGGGGGCAGCAAGGCCATCCTCCCCAAAGTGACCTTGTTCAGAACGAAGTTGGTGTCTTGCACCATTTGCCGAAGAAGTAGAAAACTTGGATGTTGAAAATGTGTTTAGATTAAATTCGTGTATCGTGATATTCAAACCCGATGACTTTTCCTTTGCGGCAAATTTCCTACCTTTTTCCCCAAACCGACCGGATGCCGGCGGGCTGTGTCGGCCTCCGCCATCAGGCAATACTCGAAGCCAGCGGTGATACAACTCTCAGATTATCCATCCACCACAGCGTGACGTCAGCAGCATGGCCTCAGAAATGCGCTCGAAAATCTCAGACCTGGTGTGCTTCCAAAATGTCCAAAAGGTCCACCTACTCGTGCCGAGGGAGGTCTTGATGTTCATACGCATAAACTTCGTCCTGAGATTTAAAACGGGAACTATTTGAAGCACGCAGTCAACGGCAGGGGCGAGGCTCTACCGCAATGTGTTGGCGGATAATTAAGAGAAGCACCGTGACGTGAAGCATCATTTTTTGTTGGAGGGGGGGGGTGGACGGGGATATAGTGTTAAATGAACAGCCAACAGTCTTAGTGGTACTGTTTCCATTCCATTGCAGATTTTGAGGCTAAGTTTAATTTATATGATGCTCGGTAGCCGAAGGATGTCGCGACATGATCGAAATCATCACGGGTCAACCAATCGGTCAAAGTTCTCCCGGTGAGCCGAAGTTCACCAACATGGTTGTAGAGCCAGGGTCCACGCAACAATCTCCGCTCAGCTCCGTACCCTACTTTATAAAGCTGACGCAACACGAATCTGGACACAAAATATAGAATGCGTGAAAGATTCCTTCACCTGATTAAATGCTTTGATCTTGAGCTCATACTAACAACACGCAAAAAAGAATTTCCACAGGATGTTGACTCAGTCATAAATGGGCTAACACTGTCATAGAGCTCAGCATAAGCTGACCTTACAAGCGGCGTACCCATGCTTTGTCCGTCTGTTGTGCGTTACTTTGCCAGTATATGCCAATTTGAAACACACACAAAGGAACCAAAAGGAGGAACTTAATATATTGTAATTCAAGTTCCACTCTTGAATGCAGGCTGATTAAAATGTTTACATAAGACGTGCCTGCAGGGTACATGTGCCGAATTCAAAATCTTGTAAACTACACCTATATATGTCATCTGTGTTGACTCGGCTATTTTCCCACGAATGCAGTGTACCTCGTTCGCTTTTGATGTGAGAGGCGAGCGAGGGTAAAAAAGAAGAGCGAAAGAAAGGGTAATAGAAGGATCAGGTACATAGAAGATCAGAACTAAATGAAATCACTAGATCAGGTCAATTTGAATGATACTCTTCCACTTGGATTATCGCATAGTGTCATCAATTCAGGCTAGACAAGTTGAGGTGCGTGAGAGTTAAACAATAGGTCCTCAGTCAAACGGTTGTTGACCAGTGGAATATGCTGCCTGCTGATGTGGTGAGTGTATTGAAATTATTGAATACGCATTGAATGTATTTAAAAGTAGGGTGGACAATATTTGTAGACAAGAAAATCTTTTTTTTTTAAAGTTCCATTAGTGATGAACGGGGTGAGATTTATGCAAAATATGTGTGCACTTCACAGATACCTTTAAGCAGGCATGGGTACAGTTTCAAAATTATTGGTAAGACATTCAATCCACATGTGTTAAGATGACTCAAGGGAATAAGACTGGATAGCTGGTGTAGATAGGCATTAACACGAGCCTTGGAAGGGGGGGGGGGCGAAATTCGCCCACCCTCCGGTTTTTCATAGGTAACTCTAGATGTTACTGGCCGTTATACGCCATTGTTCGTGTACCTGCTCAGAAATTACCGTCGCGTTGTTTGAAGTAAGAAAGACGAAAATCGACCAAAATTTTCGAGTTAGGGGTCGTTAAAGCAAACAACTTTTCCTCAGCGCCAGACCACAAATATCGGCGCTGATGCGCTTTCCGTATATTGGGAAAAAGTAAATATTCTTAGCAACACTAGCGACTTGTTTGATGTATATTGTTACGCTATGTTGTGTCAAAGTCATGTCAGGTCACCGATGTCAAGTCAGGTCAAGTTCATGACAGGTTAACACACGCCCTGGAGGTGGAGGGCGAAATCCGCCCACTCCTCCGACTTTTCGTGCATAACTCCATATTGTACCGGCCGACATACGCCATTTCTGCGTGCCTGCTTAGGAATGACCAGCGCATTGTTTAAAGCAAGAAAAATGAAAATCGGCAGAACAATTTTCAGGTTAGGGGGCGTTGAATTTTAAAAAATCCGCAGCGCCAGACTACAAAAATCGGCGCTGATGCGCTTCCCATGTTTTGACAAAAGGGAAGTGTTCTTGACAACACTAGCGACTTGTTTTATGCACATTGTTATGCTATATAATTTAAAAATCATGTTAGGCCGCCGAGGTCAAGTCAGGTCAAGTTCATGACCGGCTAATGCAACCAAATTTGGTCCACCGGAATGTTGTCTTAAATGCAAATAACTGTCATACTTTTTCGTTTCCATACTTTATTCATGTTTTCACTCCCTTCTTTGCGAAGCCGATTGTGCCGAGCCGCTCAACGGAGCAGTCGTGTGGGCAGCCCGGTTACGGTCTGGGTACTGAAACTAAAGGGTTCAACGGAACCTAGTAGGTTTTCTAGTTCCAGCCCAAGTGACGTAAGCAGAAATGTGCTAGATGTATAGTATAATCTACCATGATTTTGGCAAATGTGGTGACGTTGTGAAAAAATATTTCAAATACGTGTTTAACCTGGCTAAGATTCAGCTGTGGCGCAGTGAAGACATCAGGGTTCTGTGTTTTGGTATACGGTGTTTCTGATTGTTGGCATGGGAAATTGAAAGATGAGACTGAGTAATATTGTTTGGATTCCTAGGGTATTGAACATGCTCTTAAGCTTGGTGAAGAATTTCTTCAATTCATGGCATACTATAACCCTCAACCCGTTATCGTTCATAGCGCTTAAAGTTTCACGAATTTAAATTGAAACCATAGCTGGATTTGACAAATTATATGAACCTAGGCTTACCGGTAAATGTACGCTTCGATGCATTTTATTAATCCTTGGAAGGTGTCATTCTAATGCAATGCTTATGAAGGTGACTAAGATAATCGAATCACTCATTTTCTGTGCAAATGCTCACTTTGTCAGGTTGTATGTGAATTAACAACAAGAAAGGACCTGTTTAGGTAGCAGAACATAAAATGAAATGTAAAGACAAAAATTCAGCATAGCTTAACCCAACCTATCCTAACCTGCCTTTGGAGAAAAAAATTTCGCTCTCTATGTTTTGGAATATTATAATCTTGAATGTACCGTGGACACCAGATGAGAACAACATACATATTACGACAGATATGACCATAGTTCAAAAACCATTGCGCAGCAAATGGAAACCATTAGATGGCACTAAAAGGTGAGTATATTTCGCATGACATGTGCCCCATTCTCTGCTCTCTAGCCCTCTGCTAAGCAGTAAGAAAGTAAGGTATTTTGTAGATTAAGTGGGAAGTGTCTGAGATGCAGTTTGTCATAATTATTTGATAGTGATCCGTGTATATATATGTATATATATATATATACATGTCGGAATTGCTCCAGAGCTTTAAGGGCACCATTAAAGTGCATTGTTATGGAAATATCCTCATTTCCAACTGTGATGCCTTGGTTAACTCAATTTGGTTGTGAATTACCATGCATAATTAATGCAATATTCTTACTGGAATGCATATGCATTTGAGCTTTTTTCTGCATGGTCACATCCTAGACCATAAGTATTGGTAACTTTATGTGCACTGTGTGCATTAGCTGGTTCACAAAGACACATGACCCATAAAGGAAGAGGCACACTGAGTGCTCTTGGGAAAAATTGAACCAACTGCAGTGCAAAGGATGCTATTAAGAAGAGGATTTATGGCCATGCATGTCTAAAAAGATGAATAAAGCATTAAGTCACCACTTTTTCTGACAAGTAAGGCAAATACTTTTGGCATTCAGTATAAATACCTGGCAGTGATGTTGGAGAACAGCATAAAGCATATGTGTGGTTTTTCCTTATTGTAAAATGATGTGGAAAAGGGGGCTGAAACATGTCTGCATACATTCATACCAATATTATAAGCTTCAGTACACTGAGTATTCAATTTCAGGTCAATTACAATTTAAGTTTCATAATTTCAGGCAGGAGGCTGGTCACTGTGTGACGTCATTCTGGGATACGCTCATGGTCAGTGCTATCGACAGGCCTTCAAGGCTGGTGCAGGGGAAAATTCCGGGTTTTCGTCTCCAAATGTTTCCTTGAAAAACCAAAGAATCAACAGCTTTAAGCAGCAGTGTTTTGAGGTTGTGGGAGGAACTGCTCCTACTGTTCACACTGTTCTCACCACCTCCCCTTTCCCAACAACAGAAACACCTGTATTTCATGGGCTGGATTTTATATTGGAGGTCTAAGTAAGCCCCTTTCAGTGATTAAGACTCAAAGTTCACGCATCCCAGATAGAATAGCGTGGACAGTGGTGTAGGTACCTAGTATTTGCATGCGGTGGCAAAGGGATTTCGACGTGATTCAAGCAACACTCGTGCAAATGGTCGCCGCATTTCGACCAATATATTTCATAAGTACCCATTATTATCTTATGCTGAGGTGAGTAGGAACAGCTTAATTTGGCGCTGCAACATGCCAAATCCATCACCACAGTACCGTAGTGCATGGATTTCAACCGTCTCCCTCCTGTTAAAATGCTTCCGAAATTGCTGGCAAGTTTTCAGATATAAAATGGCTGGCATGTATAAAGATATATATATATATATATATATATATATATATATATATATATATATATACATATATATATATATATGTATATATACATATCATAATCCTCATTATTTTACCATAGATTATTGGGATGCAAAATTCATGAAGTTAATGGGAAGCCCCACATCGATAGGTCACATGCTCTATGGTAGGTACCCCATGTTAATTAAAAGTCTAAACTATTAGTTGATAGAGCCAACACTGAGGGAGGGGGGGGGGGCACCTGTTCCTCAAAAATGTCAAAGAACACCCTTGGTCTAGACGCATATTAATGAACATGGAAAACAATCATGAAAACAAACTGCAGGTTCCGTATCTGCACATAGATGATAAAGGCGTGATATTATAATCAGTATCGGTAAATATTGTGTCTTGGTGGTGTGTTGGTTGGTGGTGTGTCTTCTATGGGAATGTGGTAGCCACTGGTAGCCTAAATATTATGTTGGCGCAATTTCCTGGCCGGAGAGCTTCCACATTCCCATAGAAGACACACACCCCTAGAGTCCCCATCATTTTTTACGCACCTGCATCGAGTGGGGAGGAATTATGCTGCAACAGTTATCTCTTACTTGCTCCTACCCCTCCTTCCCGGCCGTGATCTTCAGTTCGCCTGTCTCATCATGCTGCTACTATCCGTGGCACCGCGCGATTCCTGTGGCGCTCGCCATGAATGTAATCAGCCTAGGTCCAAACAAAAAGTCCAAGTGATAGGTGAACATAAAGCTCATATTCGTGGACAAAATTCTTCATGCTTTCCAATGAACACGATTTTATCGAATTGTGATGGTATTTAAGATCGGAAATGTTGTTTGGAAAACACTAAGTTTGGCTGGAGCGCCTACGGGACTGAGCAATTGTCCAGCCCATGTGACGTCACGGGTTGCCAAACGATATTGGAGGGCCCCGGTTCCGCTAACTGGAGCAGGCAATGGCTTCATAAAGTACTCTAATATAGGTGACTTGAGATCAAATGGCGGATCTGGCATCTGTAATGCATCATTAGTAATGTCCAAAACATCATTAAGGCCAATTATGGAGCATTTAAACACGATCACAGTGATTCATAACAATGACAAGCCAAGCCACACAAAAGCAGAAAAGTTTGCTATTTTGACCTCATTTGACCTCATTTAACCTTAGGTTACGATATTGATCTAAGGTCCTGAAATTTGCACACAATAGTTAATTATCGTGCCCATCCACCCTGCGAATTTCGTTGTTCTAGCCTTAATAGGAGCCTAGATTTTAGCGGGCGGAATCCGCCCCACCTTCCAATGCGCATAATTTTCAGAGTCCTTCCAGGGCTCATGTTGAAGTCATAAAGTCATAATATGTTTAAACATAATTAGAGTCACCAGGGCGCATCCAGTTAAGGCTGCAAATGGAAGATACTATGAGCTTGGTAAAAAGACTCGCCCCAACCATCACCATATCCTAAAGAAACCATTCACCAACATCTCACACTCCTATTGACCCGCGCCGTCCTGGTGGGTGTGGGGGGGGGGGTCTTCAACCGCCCCTCTCAGGTTTTTCGCGGATAGTGAACGAACGGCGCATGGCAGCGCGCCAAAATCTGGCATACCTTTCTCCACATCAGTTTGGCATTGTGTTTAAAAATTTTGAAGTCAAGTCATCTAGGGTCAACGAGTTAGTCAAGGCCAAATGAGGTCACCTCCAAAAAAAGTTCAACCAGTCGCCATGCTTTAACAGATACTGATACTTTAATGAAACTTTCAGCATTTGCTTATCTTTATGGATGCAACAAAACGTACCAGAGGAATTTTCTATTTTTCTCCGTTTTTCTCACTACTTATTAATTTTGCATATTTGCCTATTAGGCTTCAAATAGAAGATTCTGGCAAAAGTAAGCATTTTCTATCAGAGCAAATTGACTTCCAACAACGTTTCTCGGTCTGCTCTACCCAGAAAAGGAAAATTAAGGAAGACTTGAGAACTCAAAATTTAGAAGGTTTTTTTTTTTTTTTTGGGGGGGCTGCCGGGAAAAAATATATGGCCCTGGTCGATTTCGATGTCCTTTCCTGACTCCAAATATTTTTCTCTCTCAAATATCCCCCAAATTGAACTCCCCAGAGCCAAAAAAATGCAAGTCGTGAAAAGCGTGAAAATCTAGCCACCCTAGTGAACTTACTTTTGAAGAAAAATTCCTTTGGGGGTGGATCCGAGCCCCACTCTTCGAGCGCTTTCCGATGACATCTCTTTCGTTTTCGTGTGACATTCAGTTTGGACATATACAGAGACAGACAGACACAGAAAGAGACAGAGACAAAGACAGAGACAGAGACAGAGACAGAGACATATACAGAGACAGAGACAGAGACAGATACATAGACAGATACAGAGACAGAGACAGAGACAGAGACAGAGACAGAGACAGATACAGAGACAGAGACAGAGACAGAGACAGAGACAGAGACAGATGCAGATACAGACACAGAGACAGAGACAGAGACAGAGACAGAGACAGAGACAGAGACAGAGACAGAGACAGAGACAGAGACAGAGACAGACAGAGACAGGGACAGAGACAGAGACAGAGACAGAGACAGAGGCAGAGACAGAGACAGAGACAGAGACAGAGACAGAGACAGAGACAGAGACAGAGACAGAGACAGCAACAGACGTACGCCACCTGACCGGGCGCCGCTCGGCCGACAGGAGCCATGCCGGCCGTGCTGAAGCGGCCGTTGCCGCTGACGCGGCTGACGCTGGCCGTGTGTGGCTGGCTGACACTGACTGGCATACACCGCCGCCGGCCCGGCGTCCGCTGGCGGCTCAGCTCGACTCTGGCCGGCGCTGGCTACACGCTGGCCACGCTCGGCGTGCTGGCGCGGCCCACGCTCGGCGGCCACTTCACGGAGGTGATGGTGGACGCGGCCATCTACGGCTACCTGTTGCAGCAGATGGTGCTGCTGGCCGTGCTGGTCAGCCGCACACGCAGGTACTGTTCTGTTGGTCAGTCGCAGACTCCGGTACTGGTCTGTTGGTCAGCCGCAGACTCCGGTACTGGTCTGTTGGTCAGCCGCAGACTCCGGTACTGGTCTGTTGGTCAGCCGCAGACTCCGGTACTGGTCTGTTGGTCAGCCGCAGACTCCGGTACTGGTCTGTTGGTCAGCCGCAGACTCCGGTACTGGTCTGTTGGTCAGCCGCAGACTCCGGTACTGGTCTGTTGGTCAGCCGCAGACTCCGGTACTGGTCTGTTGGTCAGCCGCAGACTCCGGTACTGGTCTGTTGGTCAGCCGCAGACTCCGGTACTGGTCTGTTGGTCAGCCGCAGACTCCGGTACTGGTCTGTTGGTCAGCCGCACACGCAGGTACTGTTCTGTTGGTCAGTCGCAGACTCCGGTACTGGTCTGTTGGTCAGCCGCAGACTCCGGTACTGGTCTGTTGGTCAGTCGCAGACTCCGGTACTGGTCTGTTGGTCAGCCGCAGACTCCGGTACTGGTCTGTTGGTCAGCCGCAGACTCCGGTACTGGTCTGTTGGTCAGCCGCAGACTCCGGTACTGGTCTGTTGGTCAGTCGCAGACTCCGGTACTGGTCTGTTGGTCAGCCGCAGACTCCGGTACTGTTCTGTTGGTCAGTCGCAGACTCCGGTACTGGTCTGTTGGTCAGTCGCAGACTCCGGTACTGTTCTGTTGGTCAGTCGCAGACTCCGGTACTGTTCTGTTGGTCAGTCGCAGACTCCGGTACTGGTCTGTTGGTCAGCCGCAGACTCGCAGACTCCGGTACTGGTCTGTTGGTCAGCCGCAGACTCCGGTACTGGTCTGTTGGTCAGCCGCAGACTCCGGTACTGGTCTGTTGGTCAGCCGCAGACTCCGGTACTGGTCTGTTGGTCAGCCGCAGACTCCGGTACTGGTCTGTTGGTCAGCCGCAGACTCCGGTACTGTTCTGTTGGTCAGCTCGCAGACTCCGGTACTGGTCTGTTGGTCAGCCGCAGACTCCGGTACTGGTCTGTTGGTCAGTCGCAGACTCCGGTACTGGTCTGTTGGTCAGTCGCAGACTCCGGTACTGGTCTGTTGGTCAGTCGCAGACTCCGGTACTGGTCTGTTGGTCAGTCGCAGACTCCGGTACTGGTCTGTTGGTCAGCCGCAGACTCCGGTACTGGTCTGTTGGTCAGTCGCAGACTCCGGTACTGTTCTGTTGGTCAGTCGCAGACTCCGGTACTGGTCTGTTGGTCAGCCGCAGACTCCGGTACTGGTCTGTTGGTCAGTCGCAGACTCCGGTACTGGTCTGTTGGTCAGTCGCAGACTCCGGTACTGGTCTGTTGGTCAGCCGCAGACTCCGGTACTGGTCTGTTGGTCAGTCGCAGACTCCGGTACTGGTCTGTTGGTCAGTCGCAGACTCCGGTACTGGTCTGTTGGTCAGTCGCAGACTCCGGTACTGGTCTGTTGGTCAGCCGCAGACTCCGGTACTGTTCTGTTGGTCAGTCGCAGACTCCGGTACTGGTCTGTTGGTCAGTCGCAGACTCCGGTACTGGTCTGTTGGTCAGTCGCAGACTCCGGTACTGGTCTGTTGGTCAGTCGCAGACTCCGGTACTGGTCTGTTGGTCAGTCGCAGACTCCGGTACTGGTCTGTTGGTCAGCCGCAGACTCCGGTACTGGTCTGTTGGTCAGTCGCAGACTCCGGTACTGGTCTGTTGGTCAGCCGCAGACTCCGGTACTGGTCTGTTGGTCAGTCGCAGACGCAGGTACTGGTCTGTTGGTCAGCCGCAGACGCAGGTACTGGTCTGTTGGTCAGTCGCAGACTCCGGTACTGGTCTGTTGGTCAGTCGCAGACTCCGGTACTGGTCTGTTGGTCAGCCGCAGACGCAGGTACTGGTCTGTTGGTCAGCCGCAGACTCCGGTACTGGTCTGTTGGTCAGCCGCAGACTCCGGTACTGGTCTGTTGGTCAGCCGCAGACTCCGGTACTGGTCTGTTGGTCAGCCAGACCAGGTACTGTTCTGTTGGTCCGCAGACTCCGGTACTGGTCTGTTGGTCAGCCGCACACGCCGGTACTGGTCTGTTGGTCAGCCGCAGACGCAGGTACTGGTCTGTTGGTCAGTCGCAGACGCAGGTACTGTTCTGTTGGTCAGTCGCAGACGCAGGTACTGGTCTGTTGGTCAGCCGCAGACTCCGGTACTGGTCTGCTGGTCAGCCGCAGACGCCGGTACTGGTCTGTTGGTCAGCCGCAGACTCCGGTACTGGTCTGTTGGTCAGTCGCAGACTCCGGTACTGGTCTGTTGGTCAGCCGCAGACGCAGGTACTGTTCTGTTGGTCAGTCGCAGACTCCGGTACTGGTCTGTTGGTCAGTCGCAGACTCCGGTACTGGTCTCAGCGGTACTGGTCTGTTGGTCAGTCGCAGACTCCGGTACTGGTCTGTTGGTCAGCCGCAGACTCCGGTACTGTTCTGTTGGTCAGTCGCAGACTCCGGTACTGGTCTGTTGGTCAGTCGCAGACTCCGGTACTGGTCTGTTGGTCAGCCGCACACGCAGGTACTGTTCTGTTGGTCAGTCGCAGACTCCGGTACTGGTCTGTTGGTCAGTCGCAGACTCCGGTACTGGTCTGTTGGTCAGCCGCAGACGCAGGTACTGTTCTGTTGGTCAGTCGCAGACTCCGGTACTGGTCTGTTGGTCAGTCGCAGACTCCGGTACTGGTCTGTTGGTCAGTCGCAGACGCAGGTACTGGTCTGTTGGTCAGTCGCAGACTCCGGTACTGGTCTGTTGGTCAGCCGCAGACGCAGGTACTGTTCTGTTGGTCAGTCGCAGACGCAGGTACTGTTCTGTTGGTCAGTCGCAGGCGACGCCGGTACTGGTTCTGTTGGTCAGCCGCAGACGCCGGTACTGTTCTGTTGGTCAGCCGCAGACTCCGGTACTGGTCTGTTGGTCAGTCGCAGACTCCGGTACTGTTCTGTTGGTCAGTCGCAGACGCAGGTACTGGTCTGCTGATTAGCCGCAGACTCCGGTACTGGTCTGTTGGTCAGCCGCAGACTCCGGTACTGGTCTGCTGATTAGCCGCAGACTCCGGTACTGTTCTGTTGGTCAGTCGCAGACTCCGGTACTGGTCTGCTGATTAGCATTTGGTCGTCGCAGACTCCGGTACTGTCCTGATTAGCCGCAGACTCCGGTACTGTTCTGTTGGTCAGTCGCAGACTCCGGTACTGGTCTGCTGATTAGCCGCAGACTCCGGTACTGTTCTGTTGGTCAGTCGCAGACGCAGGTACTGGTCTGCTGATTAGCCACACACGCAGGTACTGGTCAATATGAAGGTCGTCTGAAGCAGACATTGGTCAATTTGGAGGTCGTCTGACGCAGATATTGGTCAATGTGGAGGTCGTCTGACGCAGATATTGGTCAATGTGGAGGTCGTCTGACGCAGGTATTGGTCGATATGGGGGTCGTCTGACGCAGATATTGGTCAATGTGGAGGTCGTCTGACGCAGATATTGGTCAATGTGGTGTAATTTAAGGTCAGGTCAACCGAAACTTAGGTCAAGGTCATTAATTCATGACCTCAGGTCAAGGCCTAGGGAGGTCATGTAAGGTATCAATCGACACGTCTTGACGATACAAGCACAATGACGGCAATTTCCGCCTTCTAGCTCAATGCAGTGCGACGTAATGCGCAGAAATGTGTAGTGATCTCAGGTGACCTCAGAGACATTGGTGAGGTCACTGAGCAAAAATGTCAGCGGTAACATTGAGCATAGCTTCCATCTACATGCCACAACCGTTGTGAGATCATTCCGAGCGCAAATGTGTAACTAGGAAACATTTGTATATTTTACCATAGCCTAATAATGGGGAAGCCATGGCAGCGACCTGACCTAAGGTCAATACTACGAAAGAAAACGATATACATATTATGGTCCCTGATGAGATGATGACATACTATAAGTTTGAAATCAATCGCCCAATTATTGTGGAAGTCATGCCACCTAGATGTCCGAGTGTAGTTGGGTCACTTCGCCTGACCTGGTGACCTGACCTGAGATGACCCAGGACAAAAAATGTATGAGGATATGTAGAAAAGATCACTGAACAGCTGTGCGATGTTTGGCCTTGCCAACCCTATTAGTTTGGCGGCAAATGAGGAAAAACCTGAGGGGGGCAGATATCTGCCCCCCGGACGTGCGGGGGTTAAGATCTGAATAGTCTCCCTTTGCTGGTGAAATGATTCTCTCCGAGTAATTTTGTATCGATTCAGTACGGTGTTGGCGTAGCCTCCTCCTCAAATGCTTCTTGCGCGTTCTTTTGATCAGCGAGGTCGGAATATCGTTCCCTCATTACTTGTTTAATCTCCGCCCACGTCAGGTTTGCCCGTAGCGATAGCATGCGTTGGAGAAATTCAGCGGCCGGTCTCCCAGGGTTTTGAGCGATATGAATCGCATTTGTTCATTGTTCATCCTAAAACTGATTCTATCATGCTGCTTTATCCATTGCACTAATCGATTATGACTGTCTCCTGTATATTGTTTCATATTGTTACTTAGACCTTGAGCTCGTAGTTCCATCTTCGTTTCATTAAAACTCTCAGATACTATCCAGAGGAATCTCAGCCATGGCTTTAACTTCTTGATAAATTATCAATTTCGACACACACAGGTTTTCCGGAGAAGTAAGCGCCTAATTTAATGTTGGAATTTGCATACAGTTCACACGCGCATCAGACAGCGAACACACGGCAGTACAATGCTATGCAGTGGCCAAAGTTGGAACAGGTATTATTGGTGGGATTTAGGAATTTTATCCGGGCTTACTGCATTGTTGAAGTCGTCGTTTCGTTGGCGTCATCCGTCGTTGAATACGATGCTGTTCAAGGTCACCAGAGTAGAGGTGATGACTTGATGACTGATCCGGTTCACGCAGCATCAGTTGTCAGGTAGTTAATACCCTGGCCGTGGGTAGTCTAGGGATGGACCTGCGCGTTTATACTACTCCCCAGGTTTCGGTAACGAACAGCTCGCGCCTTAGCCACGTCGGCTCAGAGAGTCGGGGAGGAAGACGGCTGTGAGAATCGACCGTGAATCTTTCTGACTCAATCTGTCAACGCAGGCGACCGATGCGACCGGGCGTTTCCCAGTACAGTGCAAAGACCAGCGTCCATCTCTGTGCATCTCCTGGGACTCTCCCTCTCTCATTTATTTTCACTCAAACACCGGTATATATACGACACAGCCTATACTATACAGCATTTTTAACTAGCAGCGTTTTGATTGATGAACTCGCGCGGCGCATTAGGCTATATTGTATGACGGACCATGATTGGTCAGTCGAGACAGCGGCCATTGCTCGGGGGCGTGACGGGGTCAAAAGGTGCCACGTGCTTGCACCGGGCGGGCGACGGCACTGGCTTCCGTGCAGACGAGAGTTGTGGGGGGCGTGGCGGCTGGCGGCATAGCAACTCACCAGGTTATGGAGCCCTTCCGGCCAGAGGCGGTCGTCTGGGTATGTGGGGAATGCCACGTTTTGATATTCATTCTCCGACGACGGGGCCACATTCTCCGACGAGTTCACAGATAGGCCAGTTCAGGCGTGTGCGGTACGCTTATCGGCCGGAGGCACGATAGGCAATCCTGAGATTCCCAACCCTGCTACATACGGGAAGCGCATCAGCGCCGATATTTGTGGTCTGTTGCTGAGAAAACATTGTTTCCTTTAACAACCACTAACTCGAAAAATATTCGGTCCATTTTCGTTTTTCTTACTTTAAGCAACGTGCCGTTCACTTCCTAGCAGGTACACAAGCAATGGCTTATATCGTCCGGCAAAATCGGGAGTTATCTACGAAAAATGGAGGGGTGGGCGGATTTCGCCCCCCCCCCCTACAGTGCGCGTTATTTTCAGAGGCCCTCCAGGGCGCGTGTTAACACGCGCCCTGGAGGGCCTCTGAAAATAACGCGCACTGGAGGGGGGGGGGGCGGATTCCGGCCCCCCTAAGATCTCAGCTCCTATGAAGGCTAGAGCAACGAAATTCGCAGTGTGGATGGGCACGATAGTGAACTCTATTGTGTACAAAGTTTATGACCTTAGGTCAATATCTTCAAGGTCAAATGAGGTCAAAATAGCAAATTTTCCGGTTTTGCGTGGCTTGGCTTGTCATTGTTATGGATCGCTGTGATTGTGTTTAAATGCTCCAAAATCGGCATTAATGATGTTTTGGACATTACTAATGATGCAATACAGATGTCAGATCTGCCATTTGACCTCAGGTCACCTATATAGGAGCACCTTATTACGCCATTGCCTACTCAAGCTACCGGAACCGGGCTCCCAACCCGACTGCTCCGTTGGGCGGCTCGGCACAATCGAATTCGCAAAGAAAGGGGTGAAATACATGAATAAAGTATGGAAACGCTTAGGCACACAATGACAAACAGTAGATGTCGGGATGTGTAGGGAGCAACATGTAAAGTGACATGAATCGCATGACAGTCATTTGCATTTATAACACATTCCAGTTCACCAAGTTTGATTCCATTAGCCTGTCATGAACTTGACCTGACTTGGCCTCGGCGACCTAACATGACCTTTAAATTATGTAGCATAGCAATATGCATCAAACAAGTCGCTAGTGTTGTCAAGAACACTTCCCTTTTGCCAATAGACGGGAAGCGCACCAGCGCCGATTTTTGTGGTCTGGCGCTGCGAATTGTTTTTAATTTAACTGTCCCTAACTTTAAAACTATTCGGCCGATTTTCATTTTTCTTGCTTTAAGCAATGCGCCTGTCATTTCTATGGAGGTACGCAAAAATGTGCCGTATATCAACCGATACAATATGGAGTTATGTACGAAAAATCGGGAGGGTTGGCGAATTTTGCCATCCCCTCCAGGGCGTGTGTTAACATGTCATGAACTTGACCTGACTTGACCTCGGTGACTTGACATGACTTCGAAACAATGTAGCATGGCAATGTACATCAAACAAGTCGCTAGTTTTGCCAAGAACACCTCCTTTTTGCTAACATACGGGAAGCGCATCAGCGCCGATATTTGTGGTCTGGCGCTGATAATTTTTTTGGCTTTAGCGACCCAAAACTCGAAAATAATTTCAATCGATTTTCATTTTTCTTACTTTACACAACGCGCCGGTCATATATTGGCAGGTGCACAAACAATGGCATAAATCGACCGGTAAAATCTGGAGTTATCTACGAAAAACCGGATGGGTGGGCGGATTTCGCCCCCCCCCCTCCAAAGCGCGTGTTAACGGCCAAGGTTCAACGCAAACCAATTTATTAAGTCCCCTCCCATTATTTTTAATTTTCACTCAAACCTGCCCAACTCCGGTGCCAAGTAAGAGCCTGTGGTGAACCATCCTACAACATTTGAAATCGGTGCATGTCAAGGTCAAACTTCTAGGTCAAAGGTTAACTTCATTTATCAGATGGTGACATTGAAGCGATATCGACCGAACGCGAGGTTCGGTTGCTATCGCTTCAATTTCAATCAAATAAGCAATATTCGACGTGGCTTGCTATCCAATATCAGAAAGTTAAGCGACCGAATTGTTTGTGATGAATAAAGGTTAAAGTGATATTTCGGTCGCTAATCCTTTCGTTTTCTCTCAAGCTTATTCGAGTTTGGCATCAAGCAATATCCTGTGGTGAACTCTCGAATGACATTTCAAACCGGAACATGTCAAAGTGAAAGGTTTGATTGAGTTCATCGATGTCATCGCGTTGCGTGGTTATGACTTCAATTTGCAGAAATTAAATATCATTCGTGACAACAAATGGACAATCGTGACAAAGGATGCCAAGTGACAGGCCATGGTGAATCCTAGAACATTTTTGGGCATTTTTGAACCGGGATATGCCAATGTCAAACCTCATGGCTAGTTTGCATTTTTCGCAGTCCTTACGATTCGTCGCCATGATGTCAATGGACGTCAAGTGGGCGTCATTCGACATAGTTTGTGCCGTATTATAATTTTGTCAAATATAACTACTTTCAAGGTCAAAGGTCACACCGATGTATTTGGTCGCCTCGCATTTGTATTCGTTCTAACCCATCCACCTTTGCATGAAACAATAGCACGTGGTACACCTTGAGTAGTGGTGGTGGTGGTGGTGGTGGTGGTGATGGTGGTGGTGGTGGTGGTGGTGGTGGTGGTGGTGGTGATGGTGGTGGTGGTGGTGGTGGTGGCGGTGGTGGTGGTGGTGGTGGTGGTGGAGGTGGTGGTGGTGATGATGGTGGTGGTGGTGGTGGTGGTGGTGGTGGTGGTGGTGGTGGTGATGGTGATGGTGGTGGTTTAGGGCTTACCGGCTACTTGTGTCATTGTGCGGCCACGGTGCCCGGTTATCATGCTGTGATTCGATGATGAGTATGAGCTATAATATCCGAGTGTTGGTGATGGGCAGAAGGTAACATTAAAAAAAAAAAGGAATCCTAGTTTGTGTCCAATTGCAACGGTCAGGGAGCCATCTGTTCGCGTCTATCGCAGCCACATATCAGCGCGTGCCGCCTTGTGAGGTGACACGAGCCCACTGTGACCCTGCCACCGGAGCAGCCTGCGGCGTCTGACAGACAGCCTGAGGTCGCTGGAGAAGATGGCGGCCGTGACGTTCTCCCGGCTCGACCAGCTGGTCGTGCTGACACCCTGGCTCATGGCAGTCGTCTTCCTCGTCATCTGGGGAATGTACTTCGCGACCAGCGAATACACGCGCCAGATGCTGTTCTCTATGTGGGCGCCGGAGTATCTGCGCAGGCCGCCAGGCCTGTATCAGCTGATCGGCTTTCAAGTGGGTGCTGAAGTCATGGATGGAGACTGGGTGTCTGGACTTCTGGAGCTATGGACCTCGGCTTGAAGTGTTGTATATTATACAATAGTGGCGTTCATTGCATATTCCTAACATACTTTGCAGCATGAACTCTGCTAGTCGTGACAAAATATATCTCTCCACGTTTTCATACTAATAAGAAAATAATACCAGCGAGCGGCTGTAGAAACAAAAAGTGCTGCGGTGATTTCACGATTTCCTACCTCCCTTATAAACTCACTGCGTTTCGCCAAGATTTGCACGCAAGGGTGCTAAATTGTTCCCAAAATATCCATAGTACCACACATGGAACAAGATTTACATCCAAGTGCAGAGGGATAGCTAGGAACGACAAAAGGGAGTGAGGTGGCTTCGTGTGCTGCTCGGAAGATTATATTTTCGTTCGGACTGCCTCGTACGCACGCCAGGGTACAAATGGTTCAGAGGTGGCACGCCTAACAATTACCACCGGACCGAACTTTGAACATAAGTTCGGAATTCTGTCTGAACTCGCACAGAAATATGGCTAGCAAATATTCGTGCTGCTTCCAGCGAATGAAATCCTTAGCAAATGGACAGTGTCATGGTATGTACTACATTATGGTGGTACGTACTACATTGTAGTTGTGTGTGCTACGTTGTGGTGGTAAGCACTACATTGTGGTGATATGTACTGCAATGTAGTGGTATGTAGTGCATTGTAGTGGTATACACTACATTGTGGTGGTATGCACCACACTGTGGTGGTATGCAGTACAGTGTGGTTGAATGTACTACATTTTAGTGGTATATGCTATATCGTGTTTGTATGAGCCACACTGTGGTGGTACTCACTACTGGTGAGCACCCAGCCGACATCCTACCCCCGTGCGGCAGGCCCTGATGGTGGTCATGTCCTGCCTACTCGCCACCGTCTTCGACACGTGCTACTTCACCTGGATGAAGGCGGCTGACCTCCACCTGCGCGCCATGCGACACGCGATTGACGAGGCATCTCGTGCGGCCCGCCACGTCAGCGGCCATGCCCTCAAGACGGCCGCCATACCCGACACGGACACGGCACGACGCATTCCAAATAGCGCCAACACGATATCTGGCAGCGGCGGGACATCTGGCAACAGCGGGAAATCTGGCAGCAGCGGGACATCTGGCAGCAGCGGCGGCGGGGAGAAGGGACGCTCGCGCATGGTCGGCCACCTCTGGAACACAGTGAGCGCGAGGCTCGACGATGTCAGCTCAACATCGGCGATGGAGGTCAGCGAGGCCTGGGGCGAACGGCCAGAGCTGAGCCGACCCGTGACCCCTGTCGCGCCTCAGGCAGATCACCGGTCGGAAGACGCGGTCGTCAGGATGGTTGCCGTGGAGGCCCACTATCGGGAGGTCACCAGGTATTCATGAACAGTCGGAAAATGGATAGGGACATTTTTACAAGACGACTAATGTTCTTCACCATGTC
Source organism: Imbricaverruca yamaguchii (assembly GCA_034440575.1). Lineage (NCBI taxonomy): Eukaryota > Metazoa > Arthropoda > Thecostraca > Neoverrucidae > Imbricaverruca > Imbricaverruca yamaguchii. The sequence goes on along the minus strand of JAOTOL010000580.1, from coordinate 49,624 downwards.
CATGCACAGACACACACACGTGCTCACCCGCCTACACACGTGCGTGCTAGCACGCTCGTGTGCACACCGCACATACACATCACACTCTCACGGGCGCACACATGTAGGCATGGCCACGAATCTTGACCAAGGTACGGGGGAGTGGGAGATGGTGGAGGAGGGGCAAAGAGTATAGGCTTCACACACGCACACACACACACACACACATGTAGAGTTATACCTACATATATATATATACATGGATGTAGATATAATTCATATGTATGTATGTGTGTTAATGCGAAGAAGAGAGAGAGAGAGAGAGAGAGAGAGAGAGAGAGAGAGAGAGATAGAGAGAGAGAGTATGTGAGAGTATGTGAGAGTATGTGAGAGTATGAGCGGGGGATGGAGAGAAGTGTGTAGAGCATGTATATAACCACCACCTCCCTGCCTATGCTTCATTCAGCATGTTATCCGGCAGGCTGGTACAGCTCATCAACCGCATGACCGGCCTTCCGTTGTTCGTGGTTCACTTCACGACAATGGTTTCGATGCTGGTCGACTGCTACCTGTTGCTGACTGTGAGTCGGATGTGCAGTGTACACCTAGCACGTCTGTACACCTAGCACAGCACGAGCAGATTCGCCGGCTTCGCCTCCACTCTTCAATTGCGGCACGCGTAACGGCAAGTGCGGCGTGATGTGGCCGATAGTACTAGGGAATCCCATGTTTTTCTACTCGAAATATCACTGATGTCATATTTCAGTGTCAAAAAATGTGATGCGCATAGCAAGCAGGCACGTGCAGTTTCGTGAGGCTCAGTGAACCCAGTCGATAATTTGCTGACAAGCTCGTGTGTCCGCGAATGCTCCTCTGCGGCACCTAGGTGCAGGCCTAAGTGCACCCGCGATCCCTATCGATTTTCAAGAAGTGACGAGCCTAATGTCTCTTAAAACTATCTAATGTGTACAATGCCTAATATCCTATCTGCCTAATGTGTCTAATGCTCCGTATCCTACCCGTCTAATGTATTCAACGTATAATATCCCATCTGTCTAATGTGTCTAATGTCCAATGTTTTATCTGTGCAATGTATCTAACGTATAATATTATATCTTTATTATATGTCTAATGTTCAATATCCTATATGTTTAATGTGTCTGGAGGCCGTGGTGTGTCCCCAAGCGGGGTGACTAAAGTAGCAGACGATGGTGCCTCCCCTGCCGCACCCGTCGACACACCCACGAGTCACGTGTGCTGCCTGTTGGTCAGCTCCTGCTGCTGCGGCCCGGCAGTCTGGGCGAGAAGACGCCGTTGATAGTGTCGTACTCGGTGGAGCTGAGCCTGTTCGCCGTTCGCATCGTCGGCTACTCGTTCGCCGGCAGCCAGCTCATCAAACAGGCGAGAGAACACCGGCACGGGTGGAGAGCCACCAACAGAGCTCGCCCCGTCGGGGCCACCAACAGAGCTCGCCCCGTCGGGGCCACCAACAGAGCTCGCCCCGTCGGGGCCACCAACAGAGCTCGCCCCGTCGGGGCCACCAACAGAGCTCGCCCCGTCGGGGCCACCAACAGAGCTCGCCCCGTCGGGGCCACCAACAGAGCTCGCCCCGTCGGGGCCACCAACAGAGCTCGCCCCGTCGGGCCAGAACAGTCGCGTCGCAAACCGTCCGGGCAAAACAGCCGCCAGCAACGCAATGCAATGAAGGCAGCCGTGTTGCACAAGAAAACAATTTCTAACTATTTGCTATTTGCAATAGTTGCAATAGTTGCAAGAAACTATTTGCAATAGTTCGTTTGCCAAGCGGGGAAACGGGCATGCAAGGTTGATGTCGTTGCTGCATGCGTTCAGAGTCCCAGAAATGGATCATGTTTCTGATGCCTGGTCCAAATAGCAAATGTCCGGTGGGATCACTTTTTGTGTTTTTTTTCGTCGTGCGAACATTCACAGGAACTGATGCATAAGGTCCAAAATGCTGTAGCTTTTCTGCAAAGGCTAAAGGTCATTTTAAATCGTGACTTGTGTGTTATCCCCGCAAGCTTCCTGCGTCAGCTTCTGAATTGAATACACTTCGCTGACAGCGATCAGTTACTGACCTCGCTTAGTTATGTCCGTCCTAAAAACGGACATTTTTGTTCAGTATTTAATTGAAAAATATTGCGTGCATGCGAGGGTGCTTTCTTGCCGGTACATTAGCTTGGATGGGGTTGCATGGTATCCATCTTCTTTTTGGTGTGCAGCATTAGACATGCAGCAGACACATATCTATTGTTAGAAGTATTGTTATAATATTTTCGCTCCAGACATGCATCAGCTCCGGAAGCAACACATTAGATCTTGTGGCATGCACAGCTCTAGCGTTGAACGTTAAAGCCAATTTTGGATGCCTATGTAAAGCCAAAGCTTTTCTACTTTTCTTCCATTCTCTTTCATACACGGGATGAGGAGGGGAAGCGTAGTAAAGGCAACCGGCGATAGCACGTTTGACCTGACCTACGGACACCAAATATGAATAAGCGTGGACGTATTCTCCGAAGAGACGGCATAGGTGGGGAATTTAGTATATTTTCAGGGCGATCTCATATTGACTGCAGCAGGTCCCGACGAGTTCCAGGGGTACTTCCCGTGGTATTATTAAACTGCAGGGGTGTTTGGCAGGTATCACGGGTGGACTGGTACCCCAAAATAATGCAATGATCCACCCATGAGAGGGAGGGAGCGAATCTGACGGGAGCATAGCTCTTCCAATATTTCCGAAATGCTTGTTTCCTCCTGTCTATGTTGTTCGAAGCTCACGGTTCATTTTTCGCTGTCCACAGCTATTTGTTGGAATGTTCATGCCTTCTATTCCTTCATTGTTCTGTCGTGCTTTTGACAGCATTCCTCCAAGTTTCATTCCGTTCCGCGTGTAAATAAGGGAGCACGATACGCCCGAGCCATAAATGACGTCACTGGTCCGTGCCGGCAGAACGCAGAGTTGGCGCGCGCCGTGGTGGACATGAACTGGTCACGGATGACGTCACCGGCCCGGCGTCACAGGGAGGAGCTGCTGAGACTGGTGCAGCAGCCGCTCTGTATCGAGCCGCTCGACTTCTTCACCGTGCGCAAGGCAAATCTGCTCTCGGTGGGTGCTGGTGCGGTCCACAGCCTGTTGGGATGCTCGCTTGGTGACGTTAAGGTCCCTGGTTCAAACCCCCGCTGGCCGCTTGCGGGTTTTGGCTTCATCTGCGACTATTGGGCGTTTAAGTGTGACAGCACATCGTGGCCCACACAGACTACCACCTCGTGAAGCAGCGAAGCTGCCCTTATTCTCGACGCCTCTTCTATTCCTAACAGCGTCCTTTTGGCCCATTTGGTGGATGACCTAAACCAACCTAACCCAGCCCGACCCATCTCGCTGATGGTCGCTCCTCTAGCACCTGCAGTTCACGCAAGACACCGATGTATGCTTGGCATATGGAAAAGTAAACGTCGATGTGTTGTGAAAATGATTGTAGCTCGCACTTTCCGGTGCTGTTCGGTACTGCTCCTATGATCAATAAGAAACTAACGCGAGTTATGAATCACATCAAAGCATGTTACATTTGGTTGGTTGGTTGGTTATTTGGGCTTAGGGACACATCGACTGCGATGGTCATGCAGTGCCCTGTTACATTTGTAATAATTTTGTTGTGGACAGAGAAGCTTCGCAGGACAACAGTTGAAAAGGGGCCACCTGTATTGGGTGGTATGGTCACGTAGTGTGTTCATTACATCATCGTAACAACAACCTGATTTCATCGCGGTAGACTCCCTCCTCTCCATACCTTCCGCATACATCTGTCACGGGGCGTACGTCCGTCGTCGGCAGAGATGTTCCCGTTGAAACCCTGGCGTTGCCCTGCGCGGTGCGGGCGTGCCTGTGTGCCCGGCAGGACCGCTGCCCACACAGTGACGGGCTGTCGCAGCCGTAGACGTCGCCGCCACGGCAGCTCAGCTGGCTTGACCGCCGGCTTGGCCTGTGCTGCCCTGGCGAGATCGGGCTCGAGTCGCTTCATGCGCTCGTACTTAGCTCGCGGCTGGGAAGGTCAGCTGGAAGCTGGCCCGATAAGGCCGGGGACGGGCTACCGGGGCGGCCGTGCCGGTGCATTGCCGGAACGATAAACTCTCGGTCGAAATCCTGTCATCGGACTGGAATTCGTGGATCGATTGGTGATGTCAGGGTTCATGCAACAAGCTCTGTCTGGCAATAGGACCCTAGTCCATAAAACCATCCCAGCAAGAAGGTGCACTGAATTAATATACAAGTAGAAAAACACAGAGCCTGCCACTGTTCGCTGTGAGTGCGTGTGCAGTTGGGACTTCGGGGCGCATCAGTGGTTTCGGCTGTATTGCGTGTCCACCGTGTTGCTGTACAATGTGCAAAGGCCGCATGTGTGCAGTAAATAGCACTACCACACACATGCGGCCACATTATGTGCAAGCGTCAAAACACGCATTACTATGGCAGGAGCGCTACATGGACTTGGCACCTGAACGCTCCTTCAGCACAAATATGTCAGGCAATCAGCTCGCATCATGCCGCGACCACCTAAGATCCTTCGATACGTTACAATTGTGTATTTTCGTTGCAGATGCTGGGACTGCTTTTGACCTACTTCATCATAATCGTGCAGATGGCCGGTAGCACGGACCGATAATGAGGAGGGACATCGCCTCAGTCGCTTTCTGAGTCCGCCACCCTTACCTGGCATAATATGCACCTGCTGCTGCCCCTGCCTATGTAGCGATGCTTGCTTGCAACGTCAGCTTGCACGGGAGCGAGGGTATAGTGCACAACGGTAGCGGGCACACGACACTAGGTAGAATGTTAACCATAGCAGTGCGCGTGTCAACTTAACCCGCTGAGGGCTGGCTGCCATTACTCGTTGACCCAACACAGCACCACTGTTAAATTCAGTCCGCTCTCCCGCAATTGAGCAGTTCACCTTCTGTCGAATTTTACCTCAAGTGGACCTAGGTCACGGAACAAGGGCAGGTCAAATTCGAGATACACACAACTCCAATTCTTGTTTTTAGACGCATCCTACTTCACAGATACGTTTCATACAGATATTCTTGCCAAAAACTGACAGAAACAGACATAGTCGCAAATTGAGCAGCTCTATTGGCAAATGGTTGCATAAAAATTGTCCCAAAAAATCACACAGAACGTGACCCAGGACATGTCAAGACGTCACAAATACATATGCACTCTATGAAGGATTTACATATGCAACACACCAGATTGCTGAGCTTCAGAAACCAGAATACAACATCCATAGAGCACATTGACCTCCCATAGTGTTCTGAATTCACCAACTAAAGAACACGTCAGGTCACGGAGGCCTTACTTCAATCGTTTGGTAAGTACTTCTGCCATGCACACCACAGGCTAAGACCAGAATTAACAACAGGACGCAATCAGGACTGTCGAGGTCAATACTCTAGGATCGTTTCTGTGTTCGATGGGGAATGTCACGCAAGGTTAACCCGCGCCACTTGGGTCGGTGTCCAAACCCTCGTCATCGGGGAAGGCGCAGATTCTGTCCCTGCCTAACTTGAACAGTTGCAGGTCGATTTTCTTTGGCGGAAAGCGACATAGCTCAACAAGATTAGCTCAGAGAAGTCAAGTATATTAACCTAAGCGTTACATAAGACGTCACTGGTTAGTCCAAAACTTACAACTGCTTCTACTTGGCGAAGTTTCTACTGTGGTTGAGCGTCATCAAATTCAGCAGCGCTGAGGCCAAATTTGGATGCCGTCATGCGCTTTCCACAATAAGAAAGCCGAGAAAAACATCCAGGAGTAAAGGTATCGAGTAAATATCAAGGTCATGGTGGGCCATGTGGTATTCCGAGATCAAATATTGATCTGGCTTTATACGCATGCGGTGCATGATTCTACACCAAAATATTGCGAGAAACCAGACCGAAACAATGAAACTGGGTGACTACGACATGCGATGCCAAGTTTCTTACAATAATGAGACCATCACTGGGAATTTGGTACGGTATATGCAGTAATTTTTAGTTAATGACTTTACATTTGCGATGCATATTCATAATCTGAATCTACATGGGACGCATTCCGGTCTTTGGAAGAGTAAAACATCGGAATTTATTCAGTATTACCAATTTTAGGAACCACGTCGCACAAAAATCTTACTTCTGCTATGACAAGATTATTGGCTCTTCAATTTGCTGTCTATTGGCTTCAGGCAATTGTTAATATCTTTTCCCCAGATTTCTTGGCATTTTTCTACTGCACATCTTTAATAGCGTTCAAAATTCAAGACAAGTGACGTCAATATGACGCCACTCACGTCCGATTCTTCAGCTAGTATTTACGTTTCGGCAACAAGATGTGAAATGGATGCGCGAACCGTAGACACCGAACGTTTCAACTTGGTATCGCCACCCGTTTTCGAGTTACAACAAAACATCGACAGAGGAGCGGATTCTGCCCCCAGCCGGTGGGGTTGGGTTTTATTAGGTCGGGTTAGGTTAGGCTAGGTTATGATCATAGGCTAATGCCCTCAGGGCCAAACGAGACCGAGCTCGGCCAACACACCACGCCATCGCGCCGCAGCGTCGACCGAACCTTCATGACCTTGAACCCTAGGGCGACGATCTGCTATCGGTCTGACTGTCGACTTTGCGCGCCGCAATTCCTACATTTACCAACGGATTTTACAAGTTCGTTTTGCATAGGATGTAGTTATACATTTTGTACCAAGTCACATCATGTCATGACAATATCTCTGCCCGTTCATGGATGTCGTCAAAAAAGCAGGAAGGATTCCACACCTTCGGTGCGCGTGTTCAAAGGTAGTGGTGAAAAATCGTCAGTGTTACTGAAAACTGCCAAAAGTTACGAACTGCCTTGAATAGCAGCAATGCATTACGTGTACTTAATTACGATACATTGCGTCTACGCTGAGTTTCAACATCCATTCCCTAATCTTCAACTTGACCTTTGCCTCATCCCATGGCCATGACCTTGTTAGGTGGTACGATCTACAACGAAGTCTTGTGCATATCATTCATGTTATGTCACAAAGCGTGCATTTACTTCATCACCAAACAAAACTAAAAGAACGAAAGAACGGTGGTCGAGTGTCTATGAGCAGTCACCGTCGCCCTCATCTGGACAACAACAGACGACCAAAACAAGTGCACAACATTTTCAAAGCAGAACTTTTGTTTAAGATCACAGATAAGTGGGGTTTCCTCGTGCCGAATGCATACCGCATCCTCTGTTTAGCCTGTACCGCCAGTCGCCGGTCGACTTGATCATGTCACACTACCAAGCCCATGACACGGCCGTACTGCTATGGTTAACATCCAGGCTCGTCGTATCACAGCTGTTGCGCTCTCTTGGTATTGGTGATGTTGGTGTCGCAAGCCGTGTTCTCCATATGTTCACCATGCCATGTCGGTGTGCTGTCCAGCCAACGTCGGCCAATGGCCCATAGAGCAACCTATGGGCTGGACGGTGAAGAATGTCTAACAGTTCTCACTCCATGTCTGTGAGGAGGGAAATCGGGTAGCTTGTTCAATTTCGGTTTGCGTATCATAGTGCAAACGTCATTGCACGAGGCATTCGTGTTGCACAGTGCCTCAAGTGTGTTAAGGTGATCTCGTTTAATGGCCGGTGGGAGCGAGGCCCACCTTGGCCACTTTTCAATTTTGCTTTTCAAAATTATATCCTTCGATAATTTTGTTCCATGCGATGAATCAATGGGCGCTGTTTGCCACCTTCTGTCTAACTGAAATTGAATATTATTGGGTCGGACTACGCCCACCATCGGTCAGCAGCTCGGGGTCGGACCACGCCCACTATCGGTCAGCAGCTCAGGGTCGGACCACGCCCACCGTCGGTCAGCAGTTCAGGGTCGGACCGCGCCCACCGTCGGTCAGCAGCTCAGGGTCGGACCACGCCCACCATCGGTCAGCAGCTCAGGGTCGGACCACGCCCACCATCGGCCAGAAGCTCTGGGTCGGACCACGCCCACCGTCGGTCAGCAGCTCGGGGTCGCACCACGCCCGCCATCGGTCAGCAGCTCAGTCTGACTACGCCCTCCGTCCGTCAGTATTCAGCGTGCGCCTACTTGCGGCCGGCGACGAAGTGTTTGTGGTAGTTGCGCGTGAACTTCAGTTAGACCTTCTGTCTAACTGAAATTGAATATTATTTAGGGAAGTTTCTCATACGGGCTTGAAGCTTCCAAGTTCTTGAAGGAATAGCTAAAATTGGAACTTAATGGCAAATGTTTCGCTCACGATGGACCAAGATGAACGGAAATAATACCAATGCGTAGTTATCGGGAAGTCTACTCCATCATGTAAGCCTTTAGTACCCCTGATTAACAACCACCTTCCAGGTCAGGTCAAAGGTCAAATTCTCACAAGAGGGAATTCTAATTTTAGCACGATATTATTCCTCAATTAGTATAGCCAAAGCTTTTAACCGTGCATCATACCCTTTCGCAGACGGTTGCGGTTCTGACGATGCCATATATTGTGCCTTTGCATGCATTAACACAGTCAGGTCAGGTGAAGCCCTCGTGTCTACATCCTGAATAAGGGAGATTATCGTCGAAATACCGCTACTGTTGGGAGCCTGGAGAAGAATTCGTTTACAAAAATAAAAAATCAAACGAAGCAAGAAAACGACGAGGACTGTATCATGGTCAACATTGGCTTAAAGAGCATGTCAAAGCTGCTGAGTTGAATGAACCGATAAACCGATGAGGATCCACGAACATGGCTGTGGCAAGGATCTTCACGACGGCTAAGGCCTGCAGAGACAAAGGCACATAGCAACGTAATTCGTGAGTGCACCCTACGAGGCTGGTGGCCAGGATTTCTCGAATGTCAGTCATCTTAATGCCGTCCGTGCTCGATGGTATTGACGGGAAAGAATTGGCTGAAAATCGGTGCGTCCCCCTACAATCTTTGGGTCACTTCAACACCCACAACTTGGTCGACTGACGGACCTTTCAGCTGATTTCAGCTGACTTGGTTTGTATGGCCCAGAGTGAACCACAAATGAAAGCCTGCGGACTGGACATGATACAAGTGCGCACCACTGGTAAACAGTGCAATCTGCAATGTCTAAGTCTGCAATGTGCAATCTGCTCTTGGACATGCAGTTTCCACTGCGTGTCTAAGAGGAACCAAAATTCATGAAGGGAAATAAATTCAAGTTCAAGTCCTCACTTCTCTGAGTGAAAATAAACGTGAGCACTTGCAGAAATGGAGAGGAATGAACCAGCGGATAAAAACGAGCTAACATTGGAAGAAAAAAGAAAGCGATTTGTGAGATAGTCGCAGCAGCAAGACAAAGAGCAAGGCGATATATTGGACCCAACGTCTGAAACAGCACAGTGGAAAGCTGACGGAAGGCGTAACTTCATTGATCTCGGCAAGCTTACCCATACTCCGTATGGACAAGAAAGCAATGAACGCTGTGTGCTCAATGGAAGAAAAACGTAACGGTGACATTTTTTTAAGCAAGGACGTTCAATTGTCTGTTCTCTATCGTGAGCCAGTTCTTTGAAGATCATTAGCTAGGGAGCTTTGAAACGGAGGAAAATTATCAATGAGCGTGCGACGCAAAACGGCCAAAGTATACGATTGTTTCCTGAATTTAATGTGAATAAACCTCATCATGCCGCAGGCAAAGCGGAGTACGATGCGCTGAATTGGAAAGGGCATCTGGGCTGGGAAGCCCGCGTGCACTCCAGCAGACTGCCAGGTGGCAGTAAAGTGTTCTGTTCGGACATATAGGCAGAAATGAAGCATGAGCTTACGCACAGTTGAACAAAAAAAGAGTAAAGTGGCCGGGAGTTGCTTGCAGTTTCCGAGAAGTCGACACAAACCCGAAATGGAGAGACGTGCAGAGACGCAACCAAGCCACCCTCCATTACCAACAAATAATGCACTAGATGAAACGACTTTCTCTAGATTCTCACCACTCAAGCGTTTTAAGTTTTTGGCGCGATGAAAGCGTTCTGTTTCTTGACGATTTTTTTGCTCGCCCACCTTTAAAAAAAAATTATGTGTGTGCCACTGCTGCATTCATCACCAAAGCATCCAGGTGTCCCCAGGACCAAACGCTGGCAAGAACACGTCTACCATGAGCTTGCAAAGCACTGTTCTAAACGATGCCGAGTCCAGGAAGCTATTTATCTGGCGGCAAGCCACGCCAGGAGAAGAAAAACCTTGGGTTGTATCACGACACATTCAACCGCTAGGTTATGTTAGCGTCGCCAACCTCTTACGCCGATTGGTCGAGGGTGGACTCGGTAATCCCTTCTGTTGAGATTCGAACCCACAATCTTGCGATCAAGATTCCGACGCTCTACCAACTGCGCTACCGCGGCCCACAGCCAGGTGGTCAGAACGTCCTACGTGGTACTCCTGCATACTGCCGGGCCAATACACCCCTGGCGCACTCTTGAAGAAAGCATGGCACAAAGCAGGAAGCTATCGGGAAACAATTACGCTGTTTACGACGCAATCTCGGCTCCGGTGGGACCGAGATATACTGGTTCGTACTTACCAGAAAAGTACTAGTTCTATGGTATTATTATAGTATGTAAGAAATAGTATAAAAATGATCGAAGGCAATAATGGCGACGGTGATACAATTGTGCTTTTGTTTCCATAGTTCACATTTGTGTGGGTGGTAGGAGGTTCCCAATTTCGTGGGTGATCTCTATTCATCAGCTAGTTTTTGGCTTAGAGTTGACAAGAAGTGTGAAATATGGCCGTTGAAGTACGGGGGTCTATAAATACTGGTCCAAGTGTTGTTTTGTTCTAGATGTGTATCACCTACGCGCGTGTAGGTGCAGTGGTGCATACCTGGATGTGAACATCTCTGGTGGAGCAAATATAATTTGTTTACCACCGCACCGGGGCGATGGACGAGTGAGGACCAAGCAGGCCAAGGAACACGGTGTGGTTGGAATATATTCTTCCTTAGTAGCCGGAAGAGTTGATAGAAAACTTCGAGGTAAGGGGACAGTATTTCTTGCATGTTTGACCAAGTGTGTGTGTTCTTTTCATTTCAAGCCCAAAAGTCATAAACTGATTTTGATCTATTAATACGAGCCATAAGGGTCCATCTGAGTTAGAGGAAGATACCATGAGATGAATTATGTGGTTACACACCATGCATATTGTGTGCAATGCCAGAGGTTATGCAGGATAGTAAACTACCAATATATATATATATATATATATATATATATATATATGTGTGTGTGTGTATGTACATATGCATATATATATATGTGTGTGCTTATGTATGCATACGTATATGCACTAATAAATAATGATCATAATGGGCCAGTGTTGTCTCCGGTCAGATCCTCACATCCCGTCTCGGGGGGAGGGGAGATAGGAACGCCCTCCTGTATCAAAACTAAGCGTCGTACGAAAACGAGGTGTCATAAGAAAGCGCTCGACGAGTAGGGTCCGACACCGCCCCCCAAGTGACATCGCTAGGGGGCGTATAATTTCACGAGATACATGATGTTTTTGGCTCTGGGGAGTTCATTTTGGTGGATATTTGATTAGGAAAAAACAACAAAATATTTGGAAGCAGAAAAGGACGGCAAAGTAGGCCAGGACCATACAATTTTGGCCACCCAATTTTTTGTTTATTGAAAATTTGGAGTTTTCAAGTCTTCTTCTATTTTCCCTTTCTGATGGATAGAGCGGACTGAAAAACGTTTGAAGTCAACTCGCACTAATAAAAAAATGCTTACTTTAGCCAGGACCTTCGATTTGAACTATAATAGGCAAACATATAAGTAAACTAATAAGTATATAAATAACTAAAAGCAAAACTAATAAGTAATTAAAAAACGGAAAAAACGCCAAATTTATATCGTTAGTTTTGTTGCATCCCTAAAGATAACCAAACGCAGAAAGTTCCATTAAAATATCTGTATCCTGTAGAGCGTGACGATATTGATTTTTTTGGAGGTTACCTAACTTGACCTCGACTAACTCGTTGACCATAGATGACCTGACGTCAATCTTTTGACACAATATGCCAATTGGTGTGGCAAAAGTTACGCAAAATTTCGCCGCGCTGCTGCGCCCGTTCTTTCACTATTCGCGAAAAGTCTGAGGGGTGGGGCGGTTGAAGAACCCCCCTCCGAGACGGCGCGGGTTCAAATCATAGTGTTTTGTTATGTGTGAGATGTTGAAACAAGTGCAATAGGATGTCAAGGTTTGCATTGGAAAAAAATGTCATTAAGCATAGTCAACAAAACAGCTCAACATAACATAATCAACCTTAATCGTCTTAGCCGTCTTAAACGCAGTATTGGAGGATTATCCGCCCCCTAGGGTTTCAGCTATAATGAAATAACGGCGCGCGACAGCGTGTCCAAAATACGGCATGCATTTTCTCACATCAATTTGACATGTTTTGTAAAAATTTTGCTGTCAGGTCATCTAGGGTCAATGAGTTAGTAGTTGTTGTTGTTATTGGGGTTTTGTGGGACATCAACTGCAGAAGTTATACAGCGCCCATTCAATGAGTTAGTCAAGGTCAAGTTGGGTCACCCCCAGAAAAGTTCAACCAATCGTCACGCTTTAAGGGATAAATACATTTCAATACAACTCCCAGCGTTTGCTCATCTTTATGGACGAAACAAAACGCACCAGAGGATTTTGCGTGTTTTTGTTTACTTTTATGTTTGCATATTTTCCCATTAGAGCTAAAGTCGAAGATTCTGGCTAAAGTAAGCATTTTTACGAGAGCAAGTTGAGTTCAAAGAAAGTTTTTTTCGGTCCGCTCTACCCATTACAAAAGACAAATTGAAGAAAAATAAAAAAAATTGAAAGGTATCGAACATATCAATATTTGTCTAGAGCTGTTAGTTTCCGTTTTGAAAACAACCGCGAAATATTTTGGCGAACGCTTTGTGTGATGTTCACCCTGACTCAAAAATGGCAGTATCATGTCAAATGTCCTTGGCAAAACCTCAGTTGTAATCATTCAAGCCAGGAGATATCACCGTCGATGCATAATTAAATTGAATCACTTACTGCACTTGCTACAGTTCTGTACACGTCGGTGGATGGCAGGTTCTCCTGGTGATCGACGGCGATGGGGCGTATCCACTTCTCCCATGGTTGGCGAAGGCGTACAATGGATCATTCGATCGTACTTCGGAGATAGACCAGACGTAGAGGTTCTACAACGCATGCCTCGGAGCGGCAAGAGTAGTGGTGAAGCACGCATTCGGCCGCCTGAAGGCCCGCTGGCGTCGCCTTCTCAAAAGATCTGAACACTTCATATTCATTCCACCCAAGGTGTTTGCGTGTGCTATCATTCGTAACATTATCGGGCCCGTCACATTATCGTGAGCCGGTTCTGCCACGTTGGATCCAGGAGGCGAACTTACTGAAAGAACGAATGCTGCGCCCGTTGTAGTTGCATCAATACATTTTAAACAAATGCATTTCTGTATTGTCAGGAACAGTTGCTGAATAATTGCAATACTTACAATCACTCCAAACTCACTCAATCCTATCCACAAAGTCCCTGATTTTTCGAATGATCCCGGTGTTTTCGAAACCCACTATGTATCCCAGTGAGGAGATTGTTGTGTTCTAAACACCATATTAGTCTGACATTCACCATCTGTTCAAACAACTTACATAGGCAGCATGTTAACGAGATGGGGCGATAATGCACTGGGTCCGTTCCTGTTTTGTTTGGCTTACGTATAGGCACTACAACTGCCCTCCGCCACGAAGATGGAAATGTGCCGGCTGTCCACATGTCATTCAGTATCTTCAGGAGTGTTTATAAGGCTTTTGCAGACAAACGTTTCATGATGTCATTATGCAATGTATCAGGACTCTCTGCGACACTCTTCAGAGTACTGATAGCTGCAGTCAGTTCGGAAATAGAAAATGGAACGTTGTATTCAAGGAGGTTTGTGGTTGAAAAATCAATGGTGCGTGCCTCGCAACGAGCCTTGTAGTTTGAGAAGCGCACAATATTACTTTATTTCGATCGTGCTGATAGAGCTCGTCCGATCTCGTCGGCCACTTCTTCTGATGATGCGGCCAGCCATGTGCAGGGTGGGGAGTGGATGTGGCGTATACCTCCGGAGAAACATTTTATGCGGGACCATACAGATATCAATGACGTGGAACGGTTTAGAGTGTTGACATACGCTTTCCACGAGTCCCGTTTTGCTTCGGCAATGGTACGTCTGGCGACTGCCCGCGCTTTGCGGAAAACTATTAAGTTTGGCGTACAGCTATTTCTATTAAAGACACGAAGCGCCCTCTTCTTGGCTATCAAGGCCTCTCGGCACCTTTCCGACCACCATGGGACGGGCACGCGAACTGATGTTCCCGATGATCGAGGTCTGTGCCGTTCAGCACTCCGCACAATATCCGCCGTGAACGTCTCCACGGATATAGCAGATTCGTCGGAGTGGCCGCGTAGTGTACACCCAAGACTTGCTTGGAAAGAATCCCAGGTGGCTTTGTTAAATATATATATATAGGGGGTCGTCGGCTTACAAGAACACGGTGAACAAAACGAGACCAAACAGGGAAGTGGTCACTGTTGCACGGGTCGCCATCCACGGTCCATTGTAAAAACGGTGCCACTTCTGGGCTGCAGAGGGTGAGATCCAGCACAAAGGTTTGTCCTGTGGGCAATGTAAAATGTGTTGGCTTTCCTGTGTTAAGGACGCAGAGTGGGAAGTCTCGTACGAACCGCTCCATATCATGTCCACGGCTCGTCACCATGTTTGAACCCCAGAGAGGGTGATGCGCGTTAAAATCTCGGCACACCATCACCGGTAGTGTGAGATGCCCCACCATTTGAGACAGCTCAGCAAGTGGAAAGGTCTCTCCCGGCGGTAAATATATGCTGCATATGGTAACGGCATGGCGGGATATTTTTATACGAGCAGCAACACACTGGATATTCGAAGAGATAGATATTTCGTGAAAGGGAGTGATCAGAGTTGTGCACGGCTATGAGGACTCCGCCGTGCGCCACAGTGCGAGAGGAAATATCCTTACGCAACACAGTGTAGTCTTTCAGGTGGAAATGTGCATGAGGAGAAAGCCTTTCTCCTCATGTCAATTCCTCTTGGAAACAAACCGCCAGCGGTACTCGTGAGTGCAGAATAGTTTGGAGATCGTTGAGGCTGGTTCTCAAACCTCTGCAATTCCATTGCAGAATAAAACTCATACGTCAAATATATAAAAGTGAGTTGTGAGCTAAAAAAATGGAGACAAGGACGAGTTAGGTGTTCTCCGTTCCCGACCTCACTTCCTCAGGCGCTTGGCTACGCGGCCGTGACTGCCGATCTCGGAAGGAGACACCGCCCCTGGGAGAGCTCGCTTCGTCATGCGATTCGAAGCTGGGGGCAGATCGGGGTGACTAGCTCGACGTGGGGGAGGGGTGACAGGCGGCCCCATCACGGTTGAGACCGGTGGTGACGGTGAAGGGGTTGCGGTTGGACGTGGGCTTCTGGATTCCGGACTCGAATGAGCGGAATCATGTCGGGTTGTCCGTCCCCCGTGCGCCCAGATCAGGAGCTCCAGGGTGTGCCGCGACTCCGGTTGGTCGGGTCGCGGGTGCGGCTGCCATGGAGTGTAGGGAGATCAGGGGGAGCGAGCGGGAGGTGAGCTTGGATGCTGAGGGCTGGCAAGAGGACGTGTTGGTAATGGCTGTGTTGGAGGTAGGAGGCATGGATGTGGATGATAAGGATTTGTGTGCAATTGATGGTGCTGTGGTACGTGAGGATGTCTGATTTGAGGCGGATGCGAGTGTAGAAAGGTTGGAAATGGATTGGGCATCAGTGGATATGACTGAGGGAAGGGGAGTGTCAGGTAGGGAGGAGGTAGAGAGGCTAGGTTTGCAGGTGGTGGTGGGGCGTGAGGGAGGAGAGGGTGGGTTGGAGGGCGGATGGGGGGATTGGAGGTGGGGATTTCAAACTGGACTAGGATTGGGATTGGGATATGATAGGATAGAGGCTAGGATTGGGCGGAAAGGATCGAGGAGACCTCTTTGACCGTTGTACCAGCGTCCACGCACCATCTTCGGGTGTTGGTTGGAAGGGGCCTCCGGTGGTCGAACAACGTCACTCGTGGGCGGTGGAACCTCGGTCCCATGCCTTGTGGACAGGGCGACGAGTCAAACCGAAGGAGCAAAGAACCTCACGTAGTGCTGCAACGAGTTATAGTTTGCTTCAGCTGTCTATACTCGCCGTGGAACCGAAGTGACATTTTTAGCTTTTGTTGAGTACGATATTCTCGGGTGTGTGTGATCGTAAAGATCCCAGGCTTCGCGAAACCTTACCTTTTCATTGTGGTTGATCGACATAATTTCCTTCTCTTTGGAGTAGCTAGGGCAGGCGCGGTCGAACGATGTGTGGGGATCCTGTCCTCTGCCGCAGTTGACGCAGAATGGCACTTCTGAGGTACATTGGTCGCTACTGTGGTCTAGGGAGGCACACTTGCTACACACAGGACGATTTCTACAGTATTGGTTGGTGTGCCCATATTTCTGACGTTTAAAACAACGCAATAGGTTTGGAAGAAAAAGCTTGACCCGGATGTAACCCACTCGGATCTCAGAGAGCAAGTCAGTTGAATCGAAAGTCAGTATTACATTGTTTGTGGCGATCAGCTCTGCACCTCGTCTTGTCTTCATTTTTGCTGGCTCCTATCAAGCCGAACTCAGATAGCCCATCTACTATCTCTTCCTCCGGTGCATCCTTGAGATCGTAACAATTGATGATTCCGCGCGATGCATTTTTGGTTTTGTGGTTCGATCCTCATCTGGATGTTCCCGTCGACTTTCCTGTCACCTTTCCGCACACTATATACGAACTCGGTCATTTCCAGTGCGTTCTGTGCTTTCCTACTTGTGCAAACTCTACTTCAATAGCACCATCCTTTAACTTCTCGCAACGGGTGATACTCCCAAATCTGTTGCGTCCGTCTCGCCTCTGGAAAGGGGACAATGATGAAATATTTTTGGTCAGTCCTCGGAAGATGAGTATGCGAGGAACATGATAAATATTTCTCCCGTGACTTTCCTGGTTACACACGCTCCCACTTGCGATGGGTTGGGCGATGGTCTGGGCCCTACGTGAGGGACCAGGAGGTTTTTTAAAGACGCCATGCGATGCGTCTTGGTGTTCGGCTCCTCGGCACCCCTCCGCATAGGGCCCCACTGAGGGGGACGCCTGGGTCCCGCGTACTGGAGGTCGCCAGGCGCCCGAGGAGCTATACGGTGCAGGCGGCGCCTTCGCCCGGCCGGGAGAGAGAGACTCGCCACCCCGACCGAGGTCCAGCACCGCCCACTCCTTGACCACAGCCGGCCGGGCCGGCAGACACTGGGAAGAATCCCAGGTCCCCGGCCCGAGCCGACTAGCCACTTGGCCCGCGTGAGGCCCCACGAGCCCGCCCGTCCCTCCGGGATATCAGGACCAAAGAGGTGTGTTGGTCCCCCGTCACAACTGGCACCGTGCGACGGGGGGGGCTCAACCTCCAGGATTACCTCCAACCTCCAATTACCTTTACCTTCAACCTCCAGGCTACCCCGTTAAAACAGAGCTGATGGGCAGGACCGGGGAAGTTGCCCTGCCTGCTCATAGTAAGGATAGTTGATGTTGTAGGGTCAGATGTGTTCATTAAGTTAAGGTTGTATTCCACCCTATTTCACATAATATATAACTAGTGTGATGTGGTACTCGTTAAGGTGAGTCTTTAGGGCAAAAACCGGACACAATGAGCATATCTCGCTGCAGAAAGGCTTAGATGAACTTGTGAAGTACCATCAGTGAATCAGCAGGAGGACTTCCCAAGGAGTCCTCAAGGACTCCTTGGGAAGACAGATGAAGATTATTCACATTGGATGGCCTTCAGGTCCTCCAATATTGAATTCTGAATTCCAAACTAATGGGCATAGTACCTACTGGTAATCTTCAAGTATTACCTCTCACAATCTTTGTCAATGTCAGTTGACTGCTAGTCAACTATTGGTGCCATCACTCATAGTATATTGTGAACCAGGGATATTTTGAAGGAGGTGATGTAGTGTTAAACTACTGGGTTTTTGTTAGGTGTGTGATGTCAAAATGAGTACAATAGGATGTAAACATTTGTCATGAAATTAGTGTCATTTCGAATGTTTTGTGTCCCACCAGCTTGCATTAAAGCCAATGTTGTAATTACACCTTTACCTTATTCATTGTTTTGACATAAAGACATCAAAGATTAGTGCAACTATGAGCCACAAGGGCCCTTCTTGGTTGCACTCTGTACACTCAACCAGCTGCCCACCAAATCTGTCGACCAGCCCTGCATGGAATACTGAAAAGCAAGCCCACTATTCTTATAATCATTGTCTATGTTGTTTTAAAGGTGTTCAATGTGCTGCTACTGACAATGGTTTCTGGCAGCTGGTTCCAGTTTTTTACTACCATGTTGGTGAATACTGTCTTCATACTGCCATCTGCCAAAGCCAGTGATACACTGCAAATGGCTAGTGATTTGTAAAGAGGCATACAGTGGAGAACAGTGACATCACATGAGTCGGGTGTCAACGACTGGTTAGGTTAGGTAAGGTCAGGTTAGGTTAGGATAGGTTGTAACCTAACCTTACCTAACCAAACCAGTCATTGACACCTGAATCCCGTGATATCACTTCCCTGACTCCTGTGATGTCATTCCACACTGCACACCTCTCTACAAACCACTAGACTTGGCAGTAGGTGTTGGCTGAAAGGTAAACATTGCCTATCATTTGACATTTCCTGTCATGTTTAGCATATCCATGACAAAAGATGACAAAAAGTATTCATAAGCAATGGATCTTTACCTCCCAAAATATGAAGGTTCCATCAAATAGTTCTACCAATTCTTTGTCTATGGGGTTAGTGAAGTTCACACATACCATTTTCAGGCTTCTGAGACCAGTCACCACCACTGCTCTGTTGAAATTTGGAACCTTTACCCAATTATCCTTGATATTTTCCCCTGCATGTTCCTTGAATCGAACTATGTTATGGTCACTTCTTCCCCCAGAGTTTCGCCTACAGTCAAGTCTTGAACCAAGTCACTTAAATCTGAGAATGCAAGGTCCAAGAATGAAACCATGCCTGGTAGGTTCCGATACAAACTGGTGTAAGAACAGGTCCTCTTCATACACAGACAATTCCCTGCTGATACGGATCACTGACCCAACACCACTACCTCAAACACAATGGTCAGAATTGATGGCAGTGTGCAAAGCAAAGGTTCAGTCAAGGTTTTGTGTTTGCAGTATGGCACTGTTAAACATGTGTTCAAAGTTGCTAATGTTTATGATATCATTTAAAGAATACCTTGCATCAATTGGTTAAAGGGCAGTTTTCAGAACAGAAAATGCTAACAAAGCAAATTTCAATTGGCGACCTCCTGGACCCAGAAGATGTGTCTTAAAACTGTCAGCTTTTCCCATTACAAGTATAGGGTGGCTCAAAAGCAGGTGTATGGAGATGCATCAGCCAAATTTGTAGCAACCAGAGGCCACTGTTCAGTGTGCAGGCACAAGGTTTGGCATGTTGTTGAAAGCATTTCTGTTGGTTGTGGTTTGGTGTGGTATGTGTTCGGATGTTGTCTCTGTGCTTGATGGTACAAAAAGTGGCTACTTTATTTGTCAATCCTAAGTAGAGTAACATGTTTGGTGGATGTTTACTTCAATCTTGTACTAGTTTTCTTAGTGGTATTTTTGTTCCTTCTGCATGTTTGTGTCAGAGACTCTGACACAAACTCTGACTCAGAGTACATGTGGAGCCCATTTAATCCAGTATGAACCCAGAGTGCAAAAATGTTTGAAGAGGTGAAATTTCTTAAGAAGTGCCTTAATCCCACTCAGCTGAGAAGAGATCTCATCAAGGTCTATAAATTTTTCCATGGTCTGAAGAAGGGATATCTTGGGGAAATGTTTGAATTTAACAGAAATGATGCATTAGAGGTCATCAATTCAAAATTAAAGTTAAGCATAGCAGAACAAGGTTAAGACAATTTTTCTTCACCAACAGGGTAGTAGAACACTGAAACCAGCTCCCAGAAACCATCGTCAGAAGCAGCACATTGAACATCTTTAAAAACAGCATAAACAATCATAAGAATAGAGGGCTTGCTTTTCAGTATGACAGGGAGGGCTGATCGACAGATTTGGTGGGCAACTGGTTGAGTGTACAGAGTGCAATCAAGAAGGGCCCTTGTGGCTCATAGTTGCACTAATAGTGCATAGTGCAATGGTACAAAGTCATCATGGCAAAATGTTCTTAGTGGAGTCCCCCAGGGGTCAGTACTAGGGCCATTACTGTTCATTATATTTGTAAATAACATTGAAAGTGGCCTAAGCAGTAAAGTTTTGAAATTTGCTGATGATTTGAAGGTCTGTAGGGCAATAACGGGTCAGGATGAGCACATCTCACTGCAAAAAGACTTAGACGAACTTGTGAAGTGGTCCGAAGAATGGCAAATGAAATTTTGATAAGTGCAAAAACATGCATGTAGGTAAGCAGCATATGAAGGCTCCATACTTGATGGGTGGCCAAGTGCTATCAGTGGCTTAACAGGAGAAGGATTTAGGTGTTATTCTAAACACAAAACTGGGGGGCATCAGAACAGACCAAGGAAGCCAGGAAGAAGGCACTGAGAATGCTCGGGACAATAAATAGGAATGTATCATACAGAAGTGAGGAAGTGACCAGGAAGCTTTACTGTGCATATGTCAGGCCACATTTTGAATACTGCATCCAAGCTTGGTCTCCTAGCTATGAAAAAGATTGTTGGCTTTTAGAGAGAGTACAAAAGAGGGCTACAAAAATGGTTAATGGCATAAGCAACCTGGCATATGAGGAAAGATTGAAGAAATTGAATGTTTTCACTTAGATATAGAAGGCTGAGAGGAGATCTCATCAAGGTCTTTAAGTTTGTCAATGGTCTGAATAGGGGATACCTTGGGGAAATCTTTGAATTTAACAGAAATGATGCAATTAGAGGTCATAAATTCAAAATTAAAGTTAACCACAGCAGAACAAGGTTAAGGGAAACTTTCTTCACCAACAGGGTAGTGGAACACTGGAACCAGCTACCAGAAAACATCGTCAGTAGCAGCACATTGAACATCTTTAAAAACAGCATAGACAATCATTATAAGAATAGAGGGCTTGCTTTTCAGTATTACAGGGAGGGCTGATTGACAGATTTGGTGGGCAACTGCTTCAGTGTACAGAGTGCAACCAAGAAGGGCCCTTGTGGCTCATAGTTGCACTAATCTTTTATGTCTTTACGTCTTTAATATTTTATGTCTTCGTCTAAAACCTAAATTGGCGATTTGAATAGTCCTAACTACATCGTTCTTGCAGTCTTCAGAGGCTCCAAAAGAAATAAAACCTATCATATGAGTTATACAATGATAGCTTCCGACTATTTCTATCTAAATAATGTAACATTAATTTAATAAATGATCAGATTCTCTGTTTATTTCACTTTTACTTACAGATAATCAGCAGTTCCTTCGCCGTTTGTGCGTCGGCCCTGCATGGACAAACCAGCTGACCTGTGATTGGTCAAAGCATTTCTCGGCCCTGAGGGAGGGACCGGGACTTACGAAAAATCTCGGAAAGCTTCCACGCATCTGGCAAATAGGCTAACAGTACAATGGACAATATTGTTAAATATATACCTGTTACACCTACTTAAACCTGGAAAAAAACATTTATATCTAGCTAAACGCTATTTTATATTTTATCAGCACCCCATTTTTTGACGTTACTAGCGTCGCCTGATCTCGGTTCGGTACCGGACCGAGCCGAGAATTGTATCGAATATGGCGGAAAGCTTCCACGCATCTGGCAAATAGGCGGATGCGGTTTTAATTATCCGTATTTTTGAACATAAATGCGTGTTGTTAACAGGATGATGGACAATATTATTAAAGATGTGTTTCTTGCACCTAGGTAAACCTGAAAAAAATCATTTATATGTAGCTAAACGCTATTTTATATTTCATCAGCACCCCATTTTTGACGTTACTAGCGTCGCCTGATCTCGGCTCGGTACCGGACCGAGCCGAGAAATGCATCATAAACAGCGTATATAATGCTTACTGCGAACTAACTTAGCGCGTGACGTGTCGAACCAAGGCAGCTGACGATGGGTCTTAGTGCCACTCCTTCGCTGAGGATCTTTGATTAGCCATTCGTGTACATGTGTGAAAGCATTGTGCATTGCTGGTTGAGTCATCTGCATTTCACATCGGTGACACGACCCTCGTTTTTGTTCTTGTTAGCGATCTTCGTTGGTTCGCTTTCGCTGTTGGATCTTGCTGGGCATTCTTGATCTTCTGAATGTTGAACTTTGTACGCATGACCTTGTGCACGATACTAAATGGCCCGACCATGCACTGGACAGAATTTCAAGGAATTAGAACAGTAAAAATAGTATGACGAGTACCAGTAAGTTATACATCAGTCGAGTGAAAAAATTAGCAATAAAAAAAAACAACATTTCCCAATGTTTTGTTTTTATTGCCTTCATCAGGGAAACAATATATGGGTCGAGACTGAAAAAAATGTTAAGCAATTTACAAAATTACGATGAAGTTCACTTTTCATACCTCCGACATATTTTTCGGAATATCACAAAGCCGTCAACCCAATGCATGCCAGGTACACGGTTCGATACATGCTTTGCTGCATGACACTGTAGAGCTGTGCTGGGGCTGACCGAGGAAGAATCTGTTCTTCGATGCAGTCACTCAAGAATTCGGCTTATGCCTTCGTTGGAAGGTACTTTTGTCGGAAGTAGAATTCGCGTCGCATCGTAAAAAGTGCGTTGAAAATGTATCGTTAAAAAAACTGTAACGTGTTTTCAGTCTCGGGTCATGACGTTTTCCCTGAACAAGGCAATAAAGTTGAAACTTTTGGAAATGTCCTTGAATTTTTGATAAAAGTACTATTTGTTTCACTCAATTGATTTACCGTTCATCATCATGATGTTTTTACCAATCCGTCTATCCGAGAAATCGAATTCAAGCAGGTTTGCATGATCTGGTCCCGCTCACAGCCCATTCCCCGGTGTCGTTCCCTCGTTCCCGGCCCAGTCCTCTGTTCCGTTCCCTACTCTGGTCACTGAGTGGTCACGTTCTCTAAGTTCGCTCCACACCGCACATACTCTGTAGACAGTTGAGCAACGCTGATGTTTGTTGTAGCAGGTCATGCACACTGGTTGTAGGTAGTTGATGAATAGCGATGATGTGCATTATGGTAAACCATACAAACTGGCTGTAGGCAGTTGATTAGTAACGATGATGAGCATTGTGGCAGGTCATGAACACTAGCTGTAAGCAGTTGATGAATCGCGATGATGTGTGTTGCAGCAGGTCATGCACAGGGACTGTAGGAGGTTGATTTATTCATATATCTTGCACCTAGCAGAGCACACGGGTTAGACGGAAATACTCTGTTTAAATATTCGCGATGGATTGATGCATCTCCCGTGATTCTAGTCTATCTGTGAAGAGCAACTGATAGAAAAGGAGGAATTCGAGCAGATGCTAGCGGAACAGGGACAGCGGTGTATAACTCTGGCAATGCTGGAAGCTGATGCCGGCGTTCCCAATACCGGGATGCTTTGTTTTCACCCGTGACAGTGTTTTTTCCATGCGAAATTGTACGAAGAACACGTGAAGCCCCCTCCTTTCTTCATCATGCACAGGGCTGGTCATGTTAATTTCGTGGGCACAGTTACACGCAGTACAACATGCTCATCGTGTGACAAGTGCATCGTCTAAATTGTTTGCTCGTATGTTCTTTATGGAAATGCGGGCTAAAGACAGATTGCGAACAAACATTAGT
This sequence comes from Imbricaverruca yamaguchii, assembly GCA_034440575.1. Taxonomy (NCBI): domain Eukaryota; kingdom Metazoa; phylum Arthropoda; class Thecostraca; family Neoverrucidae; genus Imbricaverruca; species Imbricaverruca yamaguchii. The sequence goes on along the minus strand of JAOTOL010000580.1, from coordinate 25,703 downwards.
GCGACGTCTTACTGAGTCTCTCTTTCCTGTAGGTATGCGCACGCAACCAGTAGCCTTCAGGAACAGGCTGGTAGGTTTAAGTCTGAGCTAGCACCAATGAATGCCAAGAACCTGTCAACGTGTGCAAATAAGGCGAGTTGATTAGGTGCGATATCGCAGCCGGACCCGCCCGCCGTGATGCCGTGCTGGACGAAGGCGTCGTCGGCGCGCACAGTCACCAGCGGAACGGCCGAGTCGCTCCGACACGGGGAGGCACGCCCGGTCAGGGGCGTCGGCAGGGCGCACAGCGTCCGCGCAGTACCCGCCGCCGACGCGCCGCCACCGACGCACTGGGCGGCCGTGGCGATGGTGAGCGTGACGTCACGCAGCAGGGACGACGTGCGACCGCCGTCGGCGGTCTCGCCCCAGCCGGTCACCAGGCCACGGGTGGGGCGCGGCTCCACCGGTACAGCCACGGGTGGGGCGCGCGCCGCACCCGGGGGCCACGGGGGCGGCTCGCCGCAGCCCGGCAGGCAGACGGCCGGCACGGCCGCGCCGTCGTCAGCGGGAGGCGGCCGCACCAGCGCCACGTCCGCCCACCGGCGACAGCGGCCGTGGTGGGGGTGCACCAGGTACTCGGTGGCGCCATCGGCTCGCCCCCGTGGAAGCGCAGCGGGCCGGCAATCACACGCACCGGCTGGCCGGCAGTGCACCGCCGTCAGCACGAGACGCGGGCTGATGACGCTGCCGGCGCACACGCCGTTCACCAGGCCGCGCGTCGTGTCGTTCACCACCAGCTGCACCACCCACGGCCACTCGCTGGCGGCAGACGGTGAGCCGGTCGGCGCGCGGCCCGGCCGCCCACGCTGGTCGGTCGGAGGCAGGCACGTGCCGCACGACACGGCCGTATCGTCGTGCACGCCGCGCGCCGTGCACGAGAAGCCGCGCGCGCCGCCGCCCGCCGCATCGCTGGCGCAGCCGAGCTGCAGCACCTGGCCGAGGATACACCTGGCCGAGCAGCCGGCGGCACGGTCCGCTCCTCGGCCAGACCGCGCAGCACGTGCAGCTGGTCGGGCCGGCCCAACACCAGCTGCGCCAGCACGCTCAGCCGGCTGCCGGCCGTGTCCAGGTCATAGCGGTCGAGCTGAACGTGCGTGTCGCCCGTCAGCGCGTAGAACGAGGCGAAGCACGTGGAGAGCGGCCCATAGGGCTCATAGGGCAGACACGACACAGTATCGGACTGTCAGTAAATCAGCTGCAACAATGGTGTGTGTGTGTGTGTGTGTGTGTGTGTGTGGGTGTGTGTGTGTGTGTGTGTGTGTATGTGTGTGTCTGTCTGTCTTAGTCCACGGTTCTTCCAGACACGGTTGGGTAAACAGGCCCGCAACAGCCGAATGCGGTCGCACGAGAACCAGCTGACTCTCTTCGTGCTCTCGTCGTGAAAACTCGGGGGCAGAAATCGTAGTTTTAAATAGGGCGTGGTACACAAATGCTGCTAGATCCGACATTTGGCCCCAGGTCCCCTATATATCAGCACTTTATCGGGTCAGCTACCGGTTCCAGTTACCGGAATCGGGCCGCCCGCCAGACCGACAGGCGGCCCGGGATAATCGGCTTCACGAAGAATGGGCTGAAGTACATGAATGAAGTATGGAAACACTTAGGTTCACAATGACAAAAAACAGAAATGTTCGAAATTGTCCAGCGAGGGATAACACTTGGTGTAAGATCGGCCGCAGCTGACATAATGGGGATTAATTTGATGGGATAGTGGTCGCTGTCGTGGGTGGCGATATCTACGGTCATAGGCACACCGGAGGGGGGCAGAGGGTCCGGGCCCCCCACCCATGAGACCAAAGTGCCCTTTTGGCCAAACGTGCCCTTTTGACCGAAAAGTGCCCTCTTGGCCGGAATGTCCCAAATTTAGCCCAAAAATCACTTGCCTTATGTGCCCCGCCTGTGCCAAAGGTGCCCTTTGGGCCCAAAACTGTCCTTTTGGCCTAAAGATGGCATTCCCCTGTGCCCTTTCCTGTCCTATGCGGCATGGAAAAGTAACGCCCCACCCCACCCCCACCCACGGTCAACAAACCTTCCAGTGTGCCCCGGGCCGCAAAGTGCCCTTTCGGAGCCGGTCAAGTGCCCTTTTGGAGCCTCCCGAGTGCCCTTTTCGGTCCGCCCCTCATGGAAAAATCCTGGGTGCGCGCCTGTCTACGGTCCAACGAAAATCGCTGGCCAGAGTCCGAGAGCAAATTAATAAATCAATGGTAGTTTTTGTGATGTCCAAGGTGAAAAAGGAGAGTAAAGTATTATTAAGTCTCGCTGGTTTAAGATTTGTCAAGTAATGCGGCCGCGAGTGTCTGCATGTGTGCGTGTTTTATCCCAAGCTGGATTAGGTGTGCTAAAATATCCGAACAAAATGAAATGGCGTTTGCAATATACTATAAGATGGGGAAATTGGGTCGAAATATTGGTGATATGTACGTTGGGTAGAATACATAGCGTATATACAGAAAGATATTACGACCATGAAAAGTAAAGTACATGCTACGGCTTGGAAAAGTGAACGAAGTGTGATTTGTGTATGTGCTTAACCATTATTGATACATAGCTCTTGAACCGCCACTGCGATGTGGTCCACGGACCTCGCCGTGACGGAACAGTTAATAATTTAAAAGATTGAAATTATATTGATCAGTAGGCAAAAACCATGCTTATTGAAATGTGATGAGAATCGGAGTTAAGAATTAAAAATTAAAACTTTAAATTATGTCCATTTGGAGATTAAACCACGGAAGTTCGATTGCAGAAATGTAGACGATGCCCGCCGGCTGGGAGGAGTCGGTCGGGTCACGTGGGCGCCGGCCGGAACTGCACGAGTCGGTCTTGTCCGGCAGCCAACCGGAACGGAGCGCGATTCCCCAGCAGCCGAGTGGCTGCGGGGTCTGTCACTCCTCACTGTAATGGCCTGGGTTTGTGGAGCCGGAGTGGTCTGTGGGATGGGAGCCGGAGTCGTTACGTCATGATGGTGATTGGTTTTAGTTTGGTGAGTGGTCCTAGGCCAGATATAAGTTCTGTTTGTGTAGAAGTGGAATTAGTTTGACGCGAGGGATGGATGGAGCAATGGTGGCCGCCTGGGCGTACGTTTTTGTGGACGGGGAGATGGCCTCGACAGACCGTCGGGCCTGTGGGTAGGAGACACCGGTAATTTCCTTGACGGCGCAAGCCTCTTTCTTCGCGCCAAAACGGACAGGCTGTTGGCGTGGTTAGGTTGTCGGATATGCTGCAGGTGAGGCAGAGGGCTGTTTCGGCGCAGGTGGAGCCAGGTTCGCCACGTTTCGGGCATCAGGCTAGTTGGCGACATGTTTTACTGCCATGGCCGACCCGCCGGAAATTTAACAGCGGAGAGCATTAGGAGTAAAGACACGGACTTGATAACGTAGGTGTCCGGCGAGGAGGATCTCGGAAAGGGTGGGAGAGTTGAAGGTAAAAGATTCGTATCACGTTTCTGGTCGTCTTTAAAGGAGGTGACAGTGGACTTGGGTCACCTCTCTGGCCTGAGCTCCGCCTGAATATCTGCCTCTGACATGAAGCGGCGTCCCGGCGCGAAGATGGTGCCCTTGATGGTGTTACTATTGGAATGGAGAACGTTGGCGACTGATTTTCCACAAAAGGAGGGCTTTGATCTGAGCTCGGCATTGTGTTTTGATGACTAGGCTTCCGTTGTCAGGGGCTTCAATGTCAGGATTGACTGAGGAGCAGATGGCGAGTTGTTTAGTCGGCCAGAAAACGTTGATACGACGGAAGGAAACGGTTTCCTCGTCGGGCCTGACGACTACGTACGAGTCAGCATTGTCGGGACAGCGTTCGATGGGTTGGATGGGTTCAGATTGGGAGGGTGTGATCTGGTTCGAGCGTGGGTCAGCAGCATGGAGGGTAATTGTCTGGTCCGGATCGTGAGACGTGGATGTGGTTTGGGACAAGCAGGGATCGGCGAGACACAAAGGGTTTCCATGGCGTCATCGAGAAGAATAGTCCTGGGTGGGTCATCAACAGCTGTATCGAGAGATAGGGCATCATGTGCAAAATCCGAAGCCGAGCGATGGTCAGCAGGCATGGCTAGTGGAGGAAATTCAGATTCAGGGTCAGGTGGCGAGATGGGGTCATTGCGTGTCTTGCGTTTTTCTCCATCTCGGGGAAAATGGTCCTCCCTAATGAAATATAAATAAGCATGAAGAACGCACATGAACACAGAGAACAGAAGTACGACGAGGACGAAAATCGCGTGCGGTAACTGGTGTGTGTCACCCGACTAAAAACGAAATGCGAAGGATGCGACGGGTGTAGTCCCATGGAAATGAAAAATACATAACTGCCAAATCAGCAGTCAATCACGCCAGATAGCAGAACGGATTGAGCAATAATCGTCACGCTATGGGATAATGCAATGGTGACTGATCTTGAACTGTCCATGAGCCATGAGTGGGCCCATACGGACAAAATATCGGTTAAGGTCATCAGCTGTCGCGTCGGGCAGCTTACGAATGGCCTGCTTGCTGTCGACGAATGACCTGCTATGACGCCACATTGACCTCTGCCATTCCTCACGGATGCGCCACTCAACATCATCGCGGCTATCAAACCTAGTCGCCGATCTTACACCTCGGTTGGCGTCCATATACTGCATATACTGGTGTCCATAGACAGTCAGCGCATCGCAGCGGCGACACATTAACCCGCGCCCTACATGAGGTGAGGGGTCTTCAACCGCCCCACCTCAGGTGTTTGCGCGGATAGTGAACGAACGGCGCACGGCAGCGCGCCGATATTTGGCATACGTCTTCCCACATAAATTTTACATGTCATGTCAAACTTCTGAAGTCAGGTCGTCTAGGGTCAACCAGCTAATATAGGTCAAGTGAGTTCACTTCCAAAAATGTTCAACCAGTCGTCATGCTTTAAAGAATGCAAATATTTAAATTAAACTTTAGGCGTTTGGTTATCTTTAGTAATGCAACGAAACGTATGAGAGGAAATTTTCATTTTTTTCCGTTTTTAACTACTTATATATTTTGCATATTTGCCTATTGGAGTTCAAATCGAAGATTCTGGCTAAAATAAACATTTTGTATTATACCAGGTTGACTTCCAACAACGTTTCTCAGTCTGCTCTACCGATGAGAAAAAGAATGCTAAAGAAAACTTGAAAACTCAACATTTTTACAAAACATTTTGGGGCAAAAAATTGTGTGGGCCTGGTCGACTTCGGTGCCCTTTTCTGATTCAAAATATTTTTTTTTAAATCTCAAATATCCACAAAAATGAACTCCCCAGAGCCAACAATCTTGCCCCCCCCCCCCTAGTGACATCACACTTTGGGGAGAAATTGTTTTTGGGATAGATCTGGGCCTTACTGGACGAGCGCTTTCCGATGACACGTCTTTCGTTTTCGTGCGACGATTTTTTTGGATTTTATAGGGGGTTACTATCCGCCTCCCCAGAGACCGGATCTGACCGGAGAGACTGGGCGGGTTAAATATTTGGTTCCATGCGATACAACCGGGGCGCTAGGATTCCTGATTTTGACAGCCCTGATGGGGGCATGTTTGCCAATGATGGGTAAAAAGATGACCAGAAAACATTCCCACTTGAGCGTGAAGGAGGGAGAGTTAAAACAGAACTCCATTCAGCCCCCCCCCCCCAAAGCAAAACATTCGGACCTGTAAGGCGAAAGCATCGCGGGCGAACATGGCGCCACTAGGTCTGGATCTAGGCATATCTATGCGGACTAAAGTTATGAAGTTATGTACGGCAGTGCTTCACATTGGCACGACAGTTGGTGATGACCGCGCCAAGAAGAAAGCCAGTCGAATAGGTGAGGCGAATAGGTCACTCACTGAGATAACGAGTAATCGGAAATGAAATCAAATAGCGCACGTCTGTCCGGGTTTGAGTCTGGCATACGCAAGAAAGACACAATTCAAATATCCGCAAATAAATAGCTTTGACTTGGAACAGTCCACAACCACACATTGAAAGTGTGCCTCCAAGTCTGCAAAGGCCGCTTTCAGTTCGGTAGCAATCCGCCGCACATGCATGCCATTCACATTTCATGCTGAAGTCTGCTTTATGCATGTCCTTGTTTCGATGTTAAAGATAGCTTTGTATTCGTTTACACAGCTGTCAGCGAAGGAGAGTATATACAATTGCATTTGTATAATTCATGCGTTTGACAACATCTACATGAAGCGTAGACAGCATGTGTGCTATGTTTAGTATTGCCGCTGAAGTCGCAGTAGCTGGCACCTTTGATGTCCGCTGGCTTTAGTGCAGGTCGCAATGGCTGAACGCGTACAACGTTCATCCATCACCTGAACGCTTTCCAAGTGTTCGGACCTATGGAAATAGTCTTCACCACGAACAAAACATTTTCAGAATAGCCGCCCGTTACAATGCATTCCTGATCACTTCGGCAAATTTAGCACTCATTTTTTTCATACACAGGGCAACATTTTGGAATGGACATCAGGTCATCCTAGGTCAATTGTACACAGGTGTTCTGGCGTGATTCGAGCTAACCTTGTGGCAAGTAATTGCCTTACTTGGTTGGCTTCAATGCTGAATTCGAATTAACCGCCCCTTTCCTAGCGACACATTCACAATTATAGCACTCGGTGTGAAAGTATATCCCTTAAAGTGTTTTATCTTACGAGCGAAATATAATTACATGACTTACAACAAGTCTTGGTGTCATGTGTTGCAGCGCATCTCTGCAAGTTCACTTGTGCTTGCTGATCTCTGTACCGATCGCATTTGTATTTCGGTGCAATTACGTTCGAACATAGAAGTATGTTACTTTTCACGCCTCCTACTCGTAACTTTGGCCTGGAAGTCACATTTGAACATGCGTACAGTCTGTTGATCCACTAAATGTAAGACAACACACCACGAACGAGGCCACGGATAACCAGGCAAGTGATCAGGTTTGACTAGTTCTATTCCAATTATAATGGGTTTCACTGGTGCACACCGCCCCTCCCGAACACAGGCGACGGTGCAGCATGCCACTGGCTTATAAAGCATGCCCATCTCGGATCGCACGCATCCCACGCGCTGCCGGTGACGCTGGTGAGGACTATGCTGCAGACCGCCTCACCCGACCACGGGCGACGGTGCTGCGTACCACTGGCATACCTTACAAGCATGCCCATCCATGGTCGGACGCGTCCCACGCGCTGCCGGTGACGCTGGCGGGGACTATGCTACAGACTGCCTCACCCGACCACGGGCGACGGTGCTGCGTACCACTAGCATACCTTACAAGCATGCCCATCCATGGTCGGACGCGTCCCACGCGCTGCAGGTGACGTTGACGTGAGAGCATATAAAGCGTGCGATTACGCTAGTGGTTCCGATAGCTAATATCGTCATCCTGAGACCATGTGAAGTCGTCAGAGCCCACAGTAGCGGCGACAGCAGCCCGGTAGACAAGGCAGCGCATCCTGTGGCCTGTAGCTCGGTGCCTACTACCCGCTCTGCGACAGCAGCCCGGTAGACAAGGCAGCGCATCCTGTGGTCTGTGGCTCCGGGGGGAGCTCGGTGCCTACACCCGCTCTGCGACAGCACCGTGAGGCGCGCATCCTGGTCTGTAGCTCGGTGCCTACCACCCCTCTGCACAACCTCTGTGTCACCCGCTCTGCGACAGCAGCCCGGTGGACAAGGCAGCGCATCCTGTGGCCTGTAGCTCGGTGCCTACCACCCGCTCTGCGACAGCAGCCCGGTGGACAAGGCAGCGCATCCTGTGGCCTGTAGCTCGGTGCCTACTACCCGCTCTGCGACAGCAGCCCGGTAGACAAGGCAGCGCATCCTGTGGCCTGTAGCTCGGTGCCTACCACCCGCTCTGCGACAGCAGCCCGGTGGACAAGGCAGCGCATCCTGTGGCCTGTAGCTCGGTGCCTACTACCCGCTCTGCGACAGCAGCCCGGTGGACAAGGCAGCGCATCCTGTGGTCTGTAGCTCGATGCCCACTGCCCCAAGTGCAGTGTGTGCCAGTGCTATGCCGTGTATCCGGACAGAGCCGCAACCCTGATCTTGTCGACCAAAAACTAAATGGTGTCAAGTAACCTTTACATGGCAGGTGGGTCAGTTCAACAATGACAGCACTCTACAAGTTCTGATTTCGCTTGTTGTAACTGATGGGCACTTTAGTACAAAATGTAATGCAAATCGGGTGGATGGAGAGGGCTCGCGGTAATCATTTGCATTTCCCAGGTCGCCCTGGTCGGGCCAGAAAAGTTCATGCACCGTGAAAACAGTGTTCTGGTCTTTGATCTGAAATATTTGACTATTTTCACCCTTCTACATTGAATTGCATGTGTTGATTTGCTATTGTTATGCATTGCCTGATTTGCTTGCATGCATACATTACACGCGACAATTGGTTTAATTCCTATTCATATGTTTGCACACGATATCAGCGATTTCCCCTTCCAACCTCAGCACGCTAATAACGGTCGTCAAATGGATCTGGGGGGAGGGGAGGGGATATCACAATTCCGCGCTGATGGATCCGTCTAGTGAACAGGTTTTGCCGACGAGCAGAGGCCGGCGTCACATGTATTGCTGGCGAGCAGAGACCAGCGTCACGTGTATTGGTTGGCGAGCGAGGCCAGCGTCACATGTATTGCTGGCGAGCAGAGGCCAGCGTCACATGTATTGCTGGCGAGCAGAGGCCAGCGTCACATGTATTGCTGGCGGGCAGAGACCAGCGTCACGTGTATTGCTGGCGAGCAGAGGCCAGCGTCACATGTATTGCTGGCGAGCAGGGGCCAGCGTCACATGTATTGCTGGCGGGCAGAGGCCAGCGTCATGTGTATTGCTGGCCGGCAGAGGCCAGCGTCACATGTATTGCTGACGAGCAGAGGTCAGCGCACGTGGGTATTTACTACCGCGGCCTTATGCATGAAAACATTGAGCTGGTAGCCCGGCAGTTCAACGGACAAATGCAAGATACACACGTGCGGAAGAAATGAAACATACTAGGGAAACTGTTGCCCGATCCGTGATTGGACGGGCCGGCAACATTATGACGTACTAAGTCATAGGTGATGTAAATTAGTTAAGACCCATGGCCGCTTAGGACATATTTCACACACGAGCTGGGAGCTCATATTGGAGAGATATCGCTCTGTGCTGAATCCAAGTGAACAGATTTGGGAACAGATACTCGTTGCCTCTGGATACAGGTGCTATACTCTGAGTCTAGGAGCAGATACCGATCGTCGCTGGATACAGGTGCATTACCCTGAATCTAGAAACAGATGCTGATTGTGGCTTTGGATACAGGCACTGCGCTCTGCATCTATGAACAGATGCTGCTCATCTCTGGATACAGGTATTATACTCTGGATCTATAAACAGATACTGATCGTCTCTGAATACAGATTCTATACTTTGGATCTATGAACAGATGATGCTCATCTCTGGATATAGGTACTATACTCTGAATTTATGAACAGACACTGATCGTCTCTGGATACAGGTACATTACCCTGAACATAGGAACAGATGCTAATTGTCTCAGATATACAGGTGCTATACTCTGGATCTATGAGCAGGTACTGGTCGTCTCTGGATACGTGCACTATATTCTTGATACAGGCACCATACTTTGGATACAGGAACTATACTCTGGATACAGGTACCATACTCTGGATCTATGAACATATGCTGCTCATCTCTGGATACAGAGAACATACTTTGGATCTAGGACCAGATACTGATCGTCTCCGACAGTTGGTTCGTTATTGGGGTGTTGGGGGCATCGTCTCCGACAGCGTATCTGCAAGATACACCAAATTGAGATGAGACAGGCCACGGCTGTCTTAAGACAACAACTCTGTCGTTTGACTTGAAATTTAATGAAGACATCGATCAGAAATGGCATCAGTTTGGAACGCAATTTACAAATGTGATATCAATGGCATGCAATACTGAAACGATGCCGACAAAGACGCCTGCTTAAACATAAACAAGTCAAACGGGCTACAGTGATGGAAACCATATTCATACTGATTACCAGAGCTGTAATATTGATGCCGTGTTGCTGGTTGTTGTAGAACGCAACGAACGGTCACGACGGCACACCTCAGGTCACGACAAACAGCACACTTCTGTCACGACGGCCACTTCAGGTCACGACAAACAGCACACTTCGATCACGATGGCCCACTTCAGGTCACGAACCACGACACGTTTCTGTCACGACGGCACACTTCAGGTCGGGTCACGACACACAGAACACTTCGGTCACGACGGCACGTATCACCAGTTTAACCCGCATTTATTACGCCAAAGCATTATTGCGGCAATGCCTGTTCGCACACATAGCTAAGTACGAATACAAAAAGCTGCTTTGAAGCCATACCATTTCCTCGGAAACTACGAGTTATCGTGTGAGCAAAGCCATCGTCCACCGGACGACGGCACTAGTCGATACAAAGTGCGCGTGGACTGCCCCACGGGACAGCAGACCTGCAGTCCTGCCTTACCGTGAACACAAGACTCCGCACAATATCGCCCAATACGCCGGGCATGGCTGGCCAATCGGTGCGAGGCGGCGGCTCTGGGCGACAGTAGACAGTTGGCTGGCACCTGCGGCAGCTCAGCACCGACGGGCGCCGGCAGCTCAGCACCTCCGGCAGCTCACCGCTGAGGCCCGGCGCCCAGCACTCGCGACCGCTGCCAGCGCAACACTGCCCAGTGTGCCTCGGGTCAGTGGAGCTTCAGCGGACCACCAGCGGATCCTCCGCCGCCCCGCCGACACCTCCGGGTCACACCATCGTGGGTCGAGAAGCTGTGGGTCAGTGTGTCGCCGCAATCGCGTCTGGTGCCTCGCTGCCTCGTGGTGTCCGCCACTATGCAAACGCGTCCTCCTGTAGTGTTGGTAGAGTATGTGGTAAACGCTGGCCTCATGTTATCCGCGAGCCGCTTATTATGCATTTGCACTCGACTTGACCTGACTTCTGTAGTCGGCATACACTAGACTCGATCGCAGGTGCATATTGTCGATACTGGTGAGAATGGTGTCATCGCACCTCAGTATCCAGGTTGAAATTACAACTCGGGCTTCGTTCTTGCCACTATTGCACTTCATATACATTCACACGCATTTGAAAACCATAGGCAGTATCGAAGCCCACTGGAAGGCTTCGTCCGAGCGCCATAAGTTCTCAAATTATAACTCTATGGTTCTCAAGATAGACAGTTTCTCTTCCGAGAATATTAGTTGGTGTTCGAGATAATTGTACGGTATCAGGCGACTTGCTCAAACTTCTCCAAGAACCTTGATTGACACACTTTCAAGATTGTCCAAGAACCTTGCTGAGGTCTCACAAGAGCACATGTTTTGAATGGAGTACTGTATATGGTTTCTGGTGCTATTGAAAGGTGGCACGGAAACACTAGACGCTTCAATCGATAAACCCCTGTTTAATCTCAGACACCGTTGCAGGAAATCACACAAGCACCACATTTTTTCCGGAAAACTACTGATCCGGAACATTTCTCGATAGCAAAAATCATGTATCGAACAATCATCGCAGTGGTCACAAGAACAATGCAATCGACCACGTGGATCTCACGTTTGAGTCGTAATCTGTATACAGCGGTGTCAGCACAGGCAACGAAACAATGAACCCAACGAATCCACCCCAACGAAACAATGGCAAGAAATTCCTGGTGGACACAGGAAGAACGATGGGGTCGATCACGACCAAACCAACCGGAACTGGACCTAAATTGGAACTCGGAACTAACTAACCAAACCGAAACTGAAGCCGAAGCAAACTATTGATGAAGCTCATATTCTGGAGGAATATGAGCTGGAAGAATTCTGCCTTCTAGCGCACCACTGCAGGCACCGTTGTGTCAACATGGGCATCGAGGATGTGTGGTGGGGGGGGGGGGACGTCAGCGGCACCTTGCACGGGCGCCGCACCATCTGCGCCGTAACGCTGTGGACCACATCCCACAGCAGCGCCCGACCACGCTCCCAGTGTAGTGCACTGTGCGACTTCCTCCTCGTCCATGACGATGATGTACCCGTCTGCAGTAGCGGTTGTGATTGTTATGGACCAATGTGTGTGCGAGCACTGTGGTGAGTAACCTGATACCCAGCAACTGCTGAGATGAAGCTAAAATATTCCCTGGCTGGACTGGGACAAGCCTGATACTCAGTAACTGCTGAGATGAAGTTAAAATATTCCCTGCCGCGAAATGGGACATACTGACTGGCCATAATAAATGAATATGTGTGCGGTGAAAAATCACATGTGGGCCATTACATGTCATCGAATTAATTTTGGGAACAGCAAACACCACAGCCAACGGTAGGGGTCGATACAAAGACTTGTATCATTACATGGCAGGACGGTTTCTTCTCTTGTGGCTTAAGTTTCTTTGAAAATGATTAGCTTGTGTTGAAAAATACAAGCCCGTGATAAGCGCTCAACCTGTAACACCTATGTCAGCATTTGATTTTGACCATATCCAGAAGATCTTACCGCTGTTAGACAGCCAAATACTTGCATAATACTTTTGCTGGCACGGTGAGTTGTTCAAATATGTCTCCAGCTTCCGAGAAAATAACGAGTAATGGGTATATTATTGAGTACCGTGAGTCCTTCAAAATTATGTCTTAACTTCCGAGCAAATAACAAGTTTGTGTCAACAAACACGCAAAGCTAAGCTACGCTCCGGACTCATAATGCTGAAGCCCGCATCTAGTTATTTTTTAAAAATCGTATCCAGATGTTTGTGGTACTGGAAAATGACTAAATAACTGCATTATTATACAAGATCACGGTTTTTATTAAACTTCCTCTAACTCAGCCCACAGGCAAGCGTTTCATTAGGAGACAGTCACAACAAGCTCCAGTAGCGGTAGTTACCCAACCTGATACTGGTGGCTCTAGTTGACTCTCTGGCCGCTGCCCACTCCTATCGATAATTCCTCGAAATGGCTGGTGCAAGGATGTAACTTCCAGAAAATATGGATGCAAACTTGCAATTTCGATGAGGTCTCGCCGGTACGCACCAATGTACTGGTGAGCCATCCCGCCGCGGATGGAATGTTGGTATACATGCACAACGCACCAATGTACTGGTGAGACAGCCCGCTGCGGATGGAATGTTGGTATACATGCACAAAACAGTGCTGATGCGGAGGGGTGGGGAGAGAGAAAATAGGCACTGGTTGAAACATGTGAAGAAAAAAGGAAGCAAACACTATATCTCTGCCGAAATATTTATGATGGTTTAGGAAGCCACCACTCACCACCAATTCCAGTGAAAGTCACAGCTTGCTAGCTGCATGGTTATTTCGCTAAGACACTTGTTGGAAGTTGCGCCTGCACTTGTGGAAAACATAATTATCATCACCATACATCAGCTATTTCTTCCACTTTGTCAGGAAATGAACCCTGGCAGCAAGCACTCTATGGTAATGATTAAGATTGCATAATTATGTCAGGCCTGCGAAATTCGGTGGAATTTGATAAGCAAATCCTGCTCCAACCAGGCTTAAAAAAGAACTAGGTACAATGAAAGCTAGGCTGCACGGAAAGTTGCGTCCCTATGAACAGCGGCCGTCCCTGGCACTGCCTCGAGCTAGACAGTACCAGTCTCAGACGTTGCCACCAGCTGGATAGCACCAGGCCCAAGGCGGATCTACTACAACGGTGGGTGCTCTACGAAAAATGGAAGTTCACCTCAGGAAAGAAGCCTCGATTGAAAGAAGAATAAATCAGATCTCATTGAGCATTCATGAAAGTTGAAAGGACTGTTTCAATATGCTGACAGATGTGAAGTACCCGATACAAATATGGATCATCGTTAGGCGTTAGACGCAATGTTAGTGCGGATATCGGGGGATCTCCAGTAAGGAAAGAAAACAGGTAGGTTCCTGATGCCATTCAAAAACTCTGAAATATGGGCGAGCGACAAGCGTGCCCGGATGCTCACTAGTGTGTGCGCAAGAAATATAATTACAATTTGTGAGAATCTATCTTCATAAAATGCGATGTAAAGTGCACGGATTAAAGTTGCCATACCTCCATACTTCAGCTTCATAGCCACTTACACTGATATATTGCACTTCTTGTTGTCTTGTGAATAACTTCTGGAACTATATTCTAGTGGGCATACACCATAGCGTGCAGGCCGCCGGCGGCGTCGCCCGCGGTTCGCTGCCGACCGACCGCCATGGATGGTGGTCGGGCCTGGAACCGTTACCGCAACATTAATGGGCCCCAACACGCAGAAGTTACCGGCATATTTTTATATTTTGAACGATGGGCAATGTGCCTGGCAAGATTTCCGTCACCATTGGAGTTGAGGCCGACTGGTTCCCTTGATATTCTATAAGAACATTACCCCTATGGGCGTGGAATGGAAATAATGCATCTACAACCGTGAATTTATCTTGCACAATTTCGGCGTGGCAGAGCCGATGTTGCTTGGTATTGATCAAGGCTGGAACTTCATTTTTGTCATGCCGCCGCTCGGCGGCCCTACGGATCCTCTTGGCGGCCAATGTTGGCGCATGACGTGCATCGAACCATGCCAGAACCTCAACAATGCCTGAAAGCTTCATGTCAAAAGGTGAAAAAATGACCAGGTTAGATATGTAAACAGGAAGTCGAGTACGGCGCCAGAAGGCAGCTAGTTTCACGCCGGTTTATTTAAGACCATTGAAACTTATCTTGCTAATATATAACATCTGATATACAATTAAAACAAAAAAATGCGACATTTTGGAACACAAATCCTGGAATTGAATGCGAAAATAACAGAGTTAACACTTCATGGAAGTTATTCAAGATTATATAAAAGTGTGGCACATTCGGTTTCGTTAGTTCAAAACATTAGACATTGTCGGCGCATCACACAGAAGATGTATGACTCGTATTACAAGAAATTAAGTTCCTACTTGCTTTCATTTGACTTTTTGGGCAGTGACATAGTTAAATAATGTGATAATAAAACGAACTACACATCATAAGAGAGTTTGTGTTAATGTTGTTCATATTTGGCCATTGGAAATTACTTTCACCTCCTCTAGAAACTAGAATATGTCATTAAAGATAGCAACAATGTGCTATCTGAGCATATTAACTGTAACATAGGATACAGTAACACTCGAAAACGCATTAGCGTGCTTAAAAAATAGCATTACGGAGTTGTGCGAGTACGACATGACAACATGTATGTTGCACTATAACAGCACTATGCATGTCAACTCACGGAATTATATAGTGTACTATATAGCACTATATTTGCACTACATCTTTATTGCATTATAGAACAATATAATAACATGATAGAGCCCCGTGTGTTGGCATAGCATGGCCGCAGGTAAGTTGCACCATAGCAGGTCCACGGAGCGATATAATAACATTTTTCAGCTCCGTGGGTTGGCATAGCATGACCACAGGTAAGTGGCTCTATAGCAGCACTATAGAACAATATAGTAGCATAAAAGAACTCTGTGGGTTGGTATAGCATGGTCGCAGGCAAGCTGCGCAAAGGATTTACCCTCGTTATGAAAAACTGCACCTTGGCCTTACTGCGAGCTGTTTTTTGCCGAGAAGACCACTTGGGGTTGGTATTAATCATTGGTATCATACGGTTTGAAATGCAAATGATAAGCGAACCAAATGGTGCAACACTTTGTG
Organism: Imbricaverruca yamaguchii; assembly: GCA_034440575.1. Taxonomy (NCBI): domain Eukaryota; kingdom Metazoa; phylum Arthropoda; class Thecostraca; family Neoverrucidae; genus Imbricaverruca; species Imbricaverruca yamaguchii. Next base: position 9,993 of record JAOTOL010000580.1, on the reverse strand, counting down.
GGGAGGTGAGGGGAGAGGAGGATATCACTTCCAAATCTGGCACGGTTTCTACATTTTCATTTTCCTGAAGCAGCAGCGGTCTTTGCAGCATCATTAATAAATTATTTACAACATTGATGCGCAGACATGTTAGCTTCCTTTGTTGCTGGATGAAAGGAATTAATGTAAAAGTGTAGCTATAGATGATCGGAAGTGCCGCTACAGCTTCTGTGCGGGTATGTCCTGACCCCTGTTGGTAGGCGGTCGGGGCGTCCACGATGATCCGGTAGGGCAGATAGGTGGCCAACGAGTGCGTGCCTGTTTCCGAGAAACGTTGGCGAGGCTCCGCTGATCCCACCCTCTTCCCTTCGCTCTCGGGTGAGATGAGAGACATGCAGACACCGGGCGGAAAACGTCGGGGTGGCTCCGCTGATCCCACCCTCTTCCCTTCGCTCTCGGGTGAGATGAGAGACATGCAGACACCGGGCGGAAAACGTCGGGGTGGCTCCGCTGATCCCACCCTCTCCCCTTCGCTCTCGGGTGAGATGGGAGACATGCAGACACCGGGCGGAAACGTCGGGGTGGCTCCGCTGATCCCACCCTCTTCCCTTCGCTCTCGGGTGAGATGAGAAACATGTAGACTAGAGAGGTTCAGACTACAAAAAGTGTTAAATGTCTTGTTCCTAAAGGCTATTTTAGCGATCGCCTGGGCTAGACTTTACACTGGTCACAAGCTACGCATATTTGCCGTTTTGCATCTCCAATCCAATCCAACATTATCCTAACTTGGGATAAACATTGGCGCCCATACCTACTGCTCGTTCTTTAATCGTGAAAAATAACAATAAATAGTAAAAATAACAAGAATACAAAACTTTATTAGATATAAAGTGCAATACGAATTATCCAAGGCACAAAGCACAAATACACTCGGTCTCGTCTGGCTCGTCTCACTCGAGTCGGATTCGGAGGCGAATCACATCCGTGACCCCAATGCCACAGGCGTCGCTTGGTCAGTGTTCACCCGCGGCACAACGATCATTACCTTGTTTCAACTCCTGGTAGGGAGCCGGCCCACGGAAAGTTCTGCCGACAGACAGAATCGAACCACGGACCCCCCGAATTCCAGGTAGTGTATGTATTATCAAAGCACGCTACCGAGCCGGTAAGATCATGTTGTCCTGATGACAAAAAACACACTGGCAAAAGGCGAAGCTGAGTACACAATTCACGGACCCGAAATAGAACTGCCCGGTAGATAGTTGGATCTGGAGATCAACGCTACATTGATTGACTCCGATGTTTTCCCTCTTTGAACCTGTAATTACAATTTACTAATCCTAGTCCGACGTTGTAACTTCCGATTATGTCACTTCTCACAAAGTGTCGATTTACCACACAACAACTAGCCAGCCAGCACCATCCGCGCTCAAACCTAGCCACGCTCGCTATGCTGAAGCGCGCACTCTGTAACGCTTCTTCCTTTCCGAGTCGCCGAGGCGCTTGCGCGCGCAAACAGCTGCAATTGTGTCTACACTCAGCTGACTTCGTTGCTATAACGCTTCGGGTATCTGCTAAGGTTGAAAAATATAAATACAGTCGCATGGCTACTGATGTAAAGGTGTACAGAGGTGTTAGCTGTTAATGCAGATTGGATGGGATCCTTAGGTTGCCTGCATTAGTCTACGAACAACAAAAGTGTCAAAAGGGAGCCACCTATAAATATTATCCGATTGACCTGAAATTCGGCTCAGATAGTTAGCACGTCAAGTGAAGCGGGGGTGGCCTTTAGGAGCAACAACTTTTAACTTTTTGCAAATGCTATGTATTGGTGGACCGATCTAATGCAGACACTGGGCTGAAAACGTCGGGGCGGCTCCGCTGATCCCACCCTCTTCTCTTCGCTCATGCAGACACTGGACAAGAAGCACCCGTCCTTGGAATCAGTCCACTATTGGTCGACCACATAGCATGCAGGGATGGATCCAAGAGGGACCGAACGAGGCGATGCGGCTTCCTGTGGCAATCTTCGGTCGCTACCTACGTCGGCACCTGTCTGGGGTGCCGACCGAGCAGGACTGACTTGCTGCGCGCCCTGCTGTTTTATTATGACATGCCTGACCACCGGTTTACATGTTCTGTGATTTTGACCTTTGACTCATACTAACACGAGGTTGCAATGTCCACAAGTTCATTGTGGTTTACCTCAATACAAGTCTGTATCTGTATCTGTTTCGGTAACAGCCTTCCTTAGCACCCGGAGAGGCCCGACCTGCCGATGGGATGATGGGGCCTTCTCCCCTTCCCCTGTAGTAAATTGTACCCCGCTGAGAAGATCGAGTACACGTCCACCTCCGCTCACGAAATTTTTAGTTTAGGACATCCCGGGAGCAGAAAAAGAGCTCCTCGATAATGCTCGAGTGCACTCCTCTCCCCCGTCCCATCCATTCAGCCCGCTCAAATAATTTTGTAGCCGAAGACCGGAAGTGGAATATTGCCCCTTAGAATATCGTCCCCTTTAGCGAAGTGATAATCAGTCAGTGACGGCATGCGCCACTGACCCTGAGCTAGCCCTGAGCCTGTACCATGCAGCACTGACCATGAGCTGACCCTGAGTCGGTACCATGCGGCACTGGCCCTGAGCTGACCCTGAGTCGGTACCATGCAGCACTGACCCTGAGCTAGCCCTGAGCCCGTACCATGCAGCACTGACCCTGAGCTGACCCTGAGTCGGTACCATGCGGCACTGGCCCTGAGCTCACCCTAAGCCGGTACCACGTAGCACTAACCCTGAGCCGTTACAGTGCAGCAATGACCCTGAGCTGACCCTGAGCTAGTACCATGCGGCACTGACCCTAAGCTGACCCTGAGTCGGTACCATGCGGCACTGACCCTGATCCGGTGCCATTCGTGTCTGTTCTGGACGTGTTGTGTAAGAATTCACATTATTGCAAACTACATCAGCAAAGCCACTTTCGGCTTCCGAGTCAATGAGAATATCGTCCGTCATAGTTCTCGGATTTCCGTTGGCGATTCCGTTATTTACGACCCATGCATCAGCCGATTAACTTAGCTTTCCCGTCATGATACTCTGAGCTCCGTGGTATGTAATCCCGTCATACAATTAGTGGTTGATTTTCATCACTCACAACTGATTACCATATATGGCTTATGGCTGTTAAATGTGGCGTTGATAAAGCACACTATTTTATTTTCAGATCAGGCTGCATCACAGATGTCAGATGTTTATGAGAGCTTTTCTGAGCCAGAACAGGCTATCATTTATATGTCGTAGGCATAGACTATCAGGCGTTTCATGAAACGCCGGCAATGGATGACATCTTCCAAAAATTAATATCGTTACAGCTTAATGGTTGACACTTTCAGGCATGCTATGAAATGCCAGAGATTAGCTAGGAAATATTTCAAGAACAGTTATTTCGGTTCTTGTCAAATAATTTGGAGCGATTTGTAGTCGCTTCAAGGAATGCCGAAGGTATCTTGTACATTCAATGCACTGCATGCTTGATGAATGTCCTATCGGAATCTATTTGCATTTCCCAGCAACTGGAGAACGAGAAGAGAGTTTATATGCCGACTATTCGTGAATTTTGATCCCGTATGAGTGGGGCTTCGGTGGTAGCGGTTTTCTTCCGTCTTGATTTCTTCTGATGATAGTGTTGCCAATAAAGATGTCTCTTCTCATTGCTTGGGAGCGTTCTTGGAGTGCCTGTTGTTTGTGAGTGTCATCTCCCAGATGCATATTATCGGTAATCACCGAATACAGATTGTGTCGTTGAATTGAATGCAGATTTTGAATTTTTATTTTAGAAATTTAATCCGATTTGTTGCTGTGGTGGCTTTAAGATCCAGGATTATATTGCTAAGCAGAGCTTGTTGCATGAACCCTGGCCCCACCACCCGATCAATGGATTGCAGTTCAACGGCAGAACTTTGATCGAAAGTTTAACGTGCCGTCAATGCACCGACACGGCCGCCCGGTAGCTCGTCCCCTGCCTTATCCCGATAAGCTGGCAGCTGCCCAGCTGCCAACTGACACTCCCGGCCGGGGGCTAAACGCAAGCGCGCGAAGCGACTCGAACCCCGTGTTACCAGGACAGGGGAGACCAGGGCAGGCCAGCGCTCCAACCAACTGAGCTACCGGGGCGGCTAAAACGCTCGCGCGAGATTGTGGTGGTCGTGACGGCAAGGCAGTGAGAGTTGTTGAGAAGTCTGCAGGTCTGCGAGGTCTGTGCCTGCAATAGGCGTCGGAACATCGGTATTTATGGACAATATTGGCTTGTTTTAAAGAGGTGATATTCTTTGATATATTGTTTCTGATTATGAGGTATGTAGTTCTCTTGTTTGAATACAAAATAGTGAGCTTGAGGTTTAAGGAGGATTCAACATATTTTATTTCGGTGTGTATGACTTCTCGTAGCATACTATCGTGGACTTTGTACGATGGATTCATCTAGATGCAGTGTAGTGGATAACATTATTTCCTGCCCGCCATTTCGTGGCATTGGTGTCATTTTCCATGTGTTCGTCGAGAAGTGATGCGATTTCACTGTCTATATATGTGTTGCTGCATACGACTTCTACGAGCATTACCTTTAATCGGTGGATCTCATGGAGGCATGTTGTCCAGTCAGAACAGACTTTAAGTGCCCTTCTGATATGTGACGTATTACACTCGCCTATAGCGGACGGCGCACCCGCTGTCGGCGTTCATGCAACTGCCGGCATCGGAAGGATTCTGGTGCACTGGGGTAAGCAAGGTACATATCACTACTGAGCAGTGATGGTGTGTCACCATATTTTTAAACCATTTTTTGTCATGAACATCCACACCACCGTCGATGTTCACGCCAACTTGAGGCATTTCATTTTCAATGTTCAGTTCCGTGGTGAAGGTCAGAACTGAAATCTCCTCGAGGGCTGCTAGCAGAACATGGCGATGCCTGACACTGGTAAAGTCAATGAACATTTATTCTGCATATTCGCTATGGATATTGAGTTTGCGAACGCTGGCTTGGAATTCTCTGTTTTCTAAGTCGCAAATATATAAGTTGGCAAACAGAGGTCCAAGACTCGACCACATGTTGAAGCCGTCAGCTTGTCTGAACAGACACACCATCCGGGTCGCGGGATGCTATGTCGGATGTGCAGGCGCAAATAATCTTCCGTAGGATATTATGTGACGTTTTCAGAGGTAGCAACATTCGATGACGGCAAATGCTTTGATGATGGCCAAGATGGTGGCCTTGCTAGGAGCATTGGGAAATACGCATTACGTCAAAGTGCGCCATTCTACCATATGTCGAAATTCTTCTGGCATAGCTATTCGTCGACAAAAACATCGGTAAAAACAGTCGTGGCGCAACGAAGGATTCCAGTCTTGAACACTCGTGAGCACTTACTAGATACGAATATATCTTTATTTGAAGGGTAAGAAGTTAACAGGAGACAAAAATGCTATCAAGGTTAAGCGACAACACTTCTCTTTACTTTTAGAAGCCAATATAACACCCCTGGAACCACTTCTCAACTTAAAGATTGTGACATATAAAAGGTCATAAAATTAGTTTTCCCGCAACATTCTTAATCAGCACACCGTTAGTCTAACAATGGATACCCTAAAGTTCCATTATCCCTCTGCATTGTCAGGTCCTCTCCTTTAAGCCCAATCGGGGACGCTTCCTTAACTTATTTATGAGCCAGTCACGCATCTTGCTCCTAAATGTCCAGTGATTACAAGCGTACATCACACTGAGAAGAAAGGTGCTGGTCTCGGTCTCAGACAAGAGCGACGACAGAACAGTGCCTTCAGAGAGTAAGCACGTAGGTTGTCGATGCTAATAATTTGAGAACTGGTATGTGTGCACCGTGCCGATACCCGGACAGTTATACTACCTATGTTGTGTGCTTGATTAAAAAATAATTCAACATAATCCGAACACTACTTTAAAAATCGCGAAATCCTTCGCTTGCTTTCCGCGCCTTGCCCCAGGACAGGTGGTCATGCGACGGTGGCACCGCCTGCACCACCACACCTAACATAGACCATACCGAAATCCAGGCTAATCTCATCTAGCATCACCTGTGATATGCTGCCCAGTCTGTCCTATCGCAATGTATACTGTGCTATCCCACTGAGACATAGCCTAACATAGCATGCCCCTAATCTAACATCCCTACGTGATGTATTCATGTGGCCGAATGGTAAAATGACCTGAGCTTCACCAGGTGGGAGCGATGTTAAAAGAGCGAGCTGGGATCCACACCTCTGCAGGACTATTCTGAGTACACACACACACCACCAGCAATACTCCAACATGCACTACATTGGTGATAATGTACCTCATCAGCAATCCTAATATTTCAGCCGGATTGTTGGTCTTGGCTTTGTTATGCACTCAACGGCTGAGGAAATATGGCGTCGCCTGCCTCACACCCTGGCAAGAGTGAGGCACACACCACTGGGAACCGAATCCCGTACCTCTGGGCATGCCAGACGTTCAGCTTAATCAGTCAGTTACTACTCACCAAATTTAGGCCGGGTGAGGTGCAAAGTTCACAATGCCAACAATTTATCTAGCCTTTCTACCACCAGCTCACCTATGGCATGCTAACAAACTAATACTGCAATCAGACATCTGCTATCCTCTTTCGTTACTGGTGATATTGCCAAGCACCATGAGCCCAACCCATGCTATCCCTTGCCACGTAATTCATACCGGGTGCAGCGGGACCAGCATGGGCACTTTGTCGTCAGATGACAAATGGTTTTATAGAAGCTGGTGGAATCAACGGCTAAATGTATCACCATCCCCGTTAAGGCGGGGCTTCGTTGCTGCTGACCTTCGTCAGCCTGGTTAAGCCTGACCCAGCAGGGTCGCCACGACCGTCGGCTCTGACACCAGCCTCTGCTTTCTGTGTCAGCAGGGACACCACGACCGTCGGCTCTGACACCAGCCTCTGCTCTCTGTGTCAGCAGGGACACCACGACCGTCGGCTCTGGCACCAGCCTCTGCTCTCTGTGTCAGCAGGGACACCACGACCGTCGGCTCTGGCACCAGCCTCTGCTCTCTGTGTCAGCAGGGACACCACGACCGTCGGCTCTGACACCAGCCTCTGCTCTCTGTCACAGGGACAACACGACCGTCGGCTCCTGACACCAGCCTCTGTCTCTGTGTCAGCAGGGACACCACGACCGTCGGCTCTGACACCAGCCTCTGCTCTCTGTGATAGGTGCACACGCCGGTGGGGAACCCTCATCGCCTTCTGGTGCGTGCGCAACGTGGACCAGCCATCCCTGTGGCGCTTTAACGAGATCTACCTGCTGGTGGTGCTGCTGCTGGCGCCCACCGGCGTCATGGCCACCGCCTACGCGTGCATCATCATCGAGGTGTGGCGCGTCACGGAGACCGCCTGCAGATGACCAATCAGCTACCCGTCAGGTGACTTAGCCGCGCCATTTCTCCGGTCAGATCCTCACACCCCGTCTGGGGGAAGGGAGAGCAACCCCTCTAAAATCCAAACTAGACGTCGCACGAAAACGAAAGAGGTGCCATCGAAAGCGCCCGACGAGTAGGGTCCAGATCCACCCCAAAACAATTTCCCCCGAAAAGTGACGTCACCAGGGTGGCTAGATTTTCACGACTTTTCGCGACTTACATGATTTTTTGGTTCTGGGGAGTTCATTTTCGGGGATATATAAAACAAAATTTATTTGGAATAAGAAAAGACAGCAAAATCGACCAGGGCCATCATTTTTTTGACCCCCATACAAAAATTGAAATTTCAAAATTTTGTGTTTTAAAAGTTTTCTTTAATTTTCCCTTTCCAATGAGTAGAACAGACCGAGGAACGTTGTTAGAAGTCAACTTTCCCTAACAAAAATGATTACTTTAGCCAGAATCTGCTATTTGAACTCCAATTGGCAAAATGCAACATTTATATATACTAAAAACGAAAAAAAGAAAAATTGCACTGGTGCGTTTTCTTGCATCCCTAAAGATAAGCAAATGCTGAAAGTTTCATTAAAATATTTGCATCCGCTGTTAAAGCGTGACGACTGGCCGAACTTTTTTTGGAGGTGACTTCACTTGACCTTGACTAACTCGTTGACCCTAGATGACCTTACTTCAAAATTTTGAAAAAGCATACAGAATTGATGTGGGAAAAGGCATGCCAAATTTGGGTGGCGCTGCCACGCGCCGTTCATCCATTTGTCCGCGAAAAACTTGAGGGGGCGGTTGAAGACCCCCGGAGATGGGACGGATTAATCCATTAAGTGAGGCCGCAGGCGCTGTGTTGGGTGCGCAAGGGCCAATTATCGCTTTGCGAAATGTTGTACTCTAGCCACATCTTTGTACTCCGTCCCATGGTCAAAGGCACACTACTAGGAAAATTAACTCATCTACCTTTTCAATAGCGATCGGACGGATCGCGAAGCTTCGAAGGTTGAATGGGCCAACGGAAACATAGCCTAACGCAGCCGACATTTTCTTACAGCAAAAGCTATGGTGATGAGCACGCGCTGGTACTGGACGACACTATGAAGGAGCCGGTGCAGCGGTGTCGCAGCGTCGACGACCAGGCGACACTGCAACAGGTACGTACACACTGAGCTGGGTCAGCGGTGCATATATACGCTGAACACAATAAGAGGTACATGTACACTGAGCAATGACTAGCAGCGCATATGCACTGAACGTATCAAAGGTGCATGCACACTGAGCGGTCAGAGGTGCATACACACTGAACATGGCCCAAGGTACATACACACTGAACACGGCGCAAGGTGCACACACACTGAGCACGGCTCGGCGTACATACACACTGAACACGGCCAAATGTATATGACACGGCCAAAGGTACATACACACACTGAACACTGCCAGAGGTACTGCATATTGAATACGGCCCGAGGTGCATACACGCCAGAATGCGGCCCTAGGTGCACGCACACGGACACTAGCGTGTCCCACTTTCCAAAAAAGTTGTCCAAGCACGTTCACCCCAGGCTACTGCCGTTATATGACGAAAATTACCCAGGTATGTAATTTGTTGTGAATTTTGGTCGGTAATCTTTATATTTATTCGACAACCGATCCGAACACCTGGAGAATATGAATTTACATATCATAACATGCTTAATTCCTTGGTCTATGAACAAATGCATTTCCATGGCAAGCAAATTGATAGTGTTTGTTGGTCCAACAAGTAATTGATTGGGTTTTTCTAAATATCCTCTCTAAAGTTGTGCTTTCCTTTAAAATTCTGCTTCAAGGCAATTTTGCGAATTCTTGGAATTTCGTTTTCCGTGTATGAACGCGATGAACATGATATGATCATTCATTCTATCCGCAATTGCTTACTTTTCAGTTCGTAGGAAAATATCACTAGCGGGAGCTTTGATGGGTTAGCCATCCATATAAGAAAAGACTGGATAAAATATTTTATGCCATCTTCTTCCTTTTTAAACGTTGCAACCTAAATCAAAAATTATAAAGACTTCTAATACAACCCAACCTAACCCAACCCGTTTCCGTGCCTCATGAATGTCAATGTGTGAGGAAAACGTGCTCATGAATACCTGGAAACAATAATAATTGATATGCGTTTTGTAGGAATGGCAATGTAGCCATTCCTAACTTAGAAATATTGTTGATAGTTCATACATGAGAATATATTATTCTGTTTTATGGTGTTCACAAGACATGTTTACACACGTTTTATGTAGTTTCGTTAGGATATGCTAGATTAGATTTTTTCTTATGATTTGAGTTTTGTTTTACTAAACAAGGAACTTTTTTTTCGTCAAAGGCAGTGAGATTGAGCTACCTTAGGCTGGCTTAGGCTTTTTAATATTGGAAGTGTTGAATAAAACTGACAATTTTTATCATTGATGTGTGATTTGCAACGTATGTACACTACAGGATAAAAATGAGGGTTTAAGAGGTGTAGGTAAAACATAGAGCATCGTAGTTCTGGAAAGAATCTCGA
>JAOTOL010000579.1:85000-89318 GCA_034440575.1 Imbricaverruca yamaguchii | reverse complement strand
AGAGCACGTCCACACTCGGCCACAGTTCAGAGCACGTCCACGCTCGGCCGTATTCAGAGCACGTCCACACTCGGCCACAGTTCAGAGCAGCACGTCCACACTCCGGGCCACAGTTCAGCACGTCCAATCTCCCTAGTCACAGTTCTATACGTCCACCCCGTGAAGTCACAGTTCCTCTGGAGTAGTCCACCCTAGTCACAGTTTAGAGCACGTCCACCCCTGGTCACAGTTCAGAGCATCGTCCATCCCTTGGTCACAGTTCTGAGCACAGTCCACACTGGGCCAGTTCAGAGCACGTCCACCCCCTGGTCACAGTTTAGAGCACGTCCACCCCTGGTCACAGTTCAGAGCACGTCCACGTTCGGCCACAGTTCAGAGCACGTCCACACCTCGTCACAGTTCAGAGCACGTCCACACTTGAGTCACAGTTCAGAGCACGTCCACCCCTGGCCACAGTTCAGAAAGCACGTCCACACTCGGCCACAGTTCAGAGCACGTCCACACTCGGCCACAGTTCAGAGCACGTCCACCCCTGGCCACAGTTCTGAGCACGTCCACCCCTGGTCACAGTTCAGAGCACGTCCACACTCGGCCACAGTTCAGAGCACGTCCACACTTGGCCAGAGTTCAGAGCACGTCCACGCTCGGCCACAGTTCAGGACGTCCACCCCTGGTCACAGTTCAGAGCACGTCCACACTCGGCCACAGTTCAGAGCACGTCCCACGCTCGGCCACAGTTCAGAGCACGTCCACCCCTGGTCACAGTTCAGAGCACGTCCACACTCGGCCACAGTTCAGAGCACGTCCACACTCGGCCACAGTTCAGAGCACGTCCACCCCTGGTCACAGTTCAGAGCACGTCCACACTCGGTCACAGTTCAGAGCACGTCCACCCTCGGCCACAGTTCAGAGCACGTCCACCCTGGTCACAGTTCAGAGCACGTCCACACTCGGCCACAGTTCAGAGCACGTCCACCCCTGGTCACAGTTCAGAGCACGTCCACACTCGGTCACAGTTCAGAGCACGTCCACCCTCGGCCACAGTTCAGAGCACGTCCACCCCTGGTCACAGTTCAGAGCACGTCCACACTCGGCACAGTTCAGAGCACGTCCACCCCTGGCCACAGTTCAGAGCACGTCCACACTCGGTCACAGTTCAGAGCACGTCCACCCCTGGTCACAGTTCCGAGCACGTCCACCCTCGGCCACAGTTCAGAGCACGTCCACCCCTGGCCACAGTTCAGAGCACGTCCACCCTCGGTCACAGTTCAGAGCACGTCCACGCTCGGCCACAGTTCAGAGCACGTCCACACTCGGCCACAGTTCAGAGCACGTCCACCCTGGTCACAGTTCAGAGCACGTCCACCCTCTGGTCACAGTTCAGAGCACGTCCACCCCTGGTCACAGTTCAGAGCACGTCCACACCTCGGCCACAGTTCAGAGCACGTCCACGCTCGGCCACAGTTCAGAGCACGTCCACCTGGTCACAGTTCAGAGCACGTCCACCCCTGGTCACAGTTCAGAGCACGTCCACCCCTGGCCACAGTTCAGAGCACGTCCACGCTCGGCCACAGTTCAGAGCACGTCCACCCCTGGCCCACAGTTCAGAGCACGTCCACACTCGGCCACGTTCAGAGCACGTCCACACTCGGCCACAGTTCAGAGCACGTCCACACTCGGCCACAGTTCAGAGCACGTCCACCCTCGGCCACAGTTCAGAGCACGTCCACACTCGGCCACAGTTCAGAGCACGTCCACCCTGGCCACAGTTCAGAGCACGTCCACGCTCGGCCACAGTTCAGAGACGGCACGTCCACCCTCGGCCACAGTTCAGAGCACGTCCACACTCCGCCGGCCACAGTTCAGAGCACGTCCACGCTCGGCCACAGTTCAGAGCACGTCCACCCCTGGCCACAGTTCAGAGCACGTCCACCCTCGGCCACAGTTCAGAGCACGTCCACGCTCGGCCACAGTTCAGAGCACGTCCACCCCTGGCCACAGTTCAGAGCACGTCCACACTCGGCCACAGTTCAGAGCACGTCCACCCCCAGTTCAGAGCACGTACGCTCGGCCACGGTTCAGAGCACGTCCACCTCGGCCACAGTTCAGAGCACGTCCACCCCTGGTCACAGTTAAGAGCACGTCCACCCCTGGTCACAGTTCTGAGCACGTCCACCCCTGGCCACAGTTCAGAGCACGTCCACGCTCGGCCACAGTTCAGAGCACGTCCACCGGCTCGGCCACAGTTCAGAGCACGTCCACACTCAGTCCGGCCACAGTTCAGAGCACGTCCACCCTCGGTCACAGTTCAGAGCACGTCCACCCCCTGGTCACAGTTCTGAGCACGTCCACCCCTGGCCACAGTTCAGAGCACGTCCACGCTCGGCCACAGTTCAGAGCACGTCCACCCCTGGTCACAGTTCAGAGCACGTCCACACTCGGCCACAGTTCAGAGCACGTCATTCAGCTTAGAGTGTCGCATAGGGGTCACCAATTCAGGTTAGACTAGTTGAAGTGTAGGACAGTTAAGCGACAACAGGTCTTCAGTCAAAGGGTTGTTGATCATTGGAACTGCCTGCTGATGTTGTGGGGAGTTCCTCATTGAATGTATTTAAGAGTAGGGTGGACAAGTTTTTAAGACAGGAAAATATCGTTTTTGAGTTCTTATTTGTGTTGGATAGGGTGAGACTTGTGCTAGGTGTGTGTGCACGGCACAAACCCCTTTAACCAGGCATGGATGCGGTTTGAAAGCTGTTGGTATGGCATTCAGTCCACATGTGTTGAGGGGATCAAGGGAATAGTGCTGCATAGCTAGGATAGATAGGCATTGCTAGGTGTGTGGGATGTTCATGGATGTTTTCTTTAGGATGTGGTGATGGCTGTGGTGGTTTTTTTTTGCCGGGCTTATGGTATCTTCCATTTGGAGACTTCACTGGATGGCCGCTTATTGTTCTTAATATGTCTAAACACTGTATGACTTTATGGCTTTATGAGTGGCCCTGATTGGGGCCTGTGCGGATCAGTGGAATCACCAGATCACCGATGGAATGTGGTTGGCCAACGTCGGACGGCAGGGACAGAGGCGTCCACACAGTCGAGATCGACACGTGCCAGGCGCCGACGAAATGACTGGGTTCCGCTCAGGCTCGGATACTAGCGTACTTGGGGTCAAATGCATTGAAGTGAGGGGTTCAGAACAAACTTCATTACACGCCGTTTTTTTAAATAATTCGAACGCTTTATTGTGGTTAGTACAATGGACGACATAGGCTTTCGAAGGTTTTTTTAATCGTTCACTTGTTAGTGAGATATTAAGGGAATAAATATGCCTCGCAAAAACAAACCAATCACTGTTCATCATTTACACAATGGGGTTAAAATAAAGGTGTATTATTTTCACTTCAAATTCGATATGAGCTGAACGCCAATGGGCCTCAGATGCTCGGTTGGTTAGTGTTCAACTCTGGATACGACGGGACCAGATTCAACACTCGCACCATTCAGAACACTGCCAAATCGTGCAGCCCACCAGCAAAACAGCGTGGGCGGCGCCATTAGCCGTGATTGTGCACAAAGTGCGCCTTGAACCACCGAATAACAAACAACAGCGCACACGAATGGTCTAGGTAATGTCAGCAGCATGGTGCGATTTTTCGCTGTGCCGCCGAATTGTCAACAAAGATGTATCCAGTTAGTACACATCTTGCTGATTTTGTAATAGATGCAAAGTGTTCAAAACACGACCACACAAAGTTGCAGTTGGCAGAAGCAAGCAACAAATCGTCGAAATAGAGTCACACACTGTCGCAAATCATGGGACCAAACGCTCGGAAATGGCTCTGGTTATGATTCCGCGGACACGGGTTTTTGCGCGTTCGTTTTTTCGCGATATTTTTTCGTATCGCGTTCCGTGCTTTTTCGCGGATGTCAGAGGTTTTTCCAGCGGCCGTGATCCCCGGGACTATGTTAATATCTGTCAATTCATCATAGGCATCAGCGTTGGTGAAATAGTTGTGAAAACATCGAGTGATAACACTTGTCAAAAATATCATACAGTTGCGCATGTCCATGATCACAAAGACTAGTCTGGCTTGGGTGTGTAAAGTTGCGGACCGGTCGGGATTCGAACCCACGCCCCGTCCACGAATGACGCTGCCGGCGGTCCGCAGAGAGTCTGCAGCTGCTGGCCGAGAAGCGTCGCCAGCGCCACTCGGCGGCTGCCAACTACAACACGGCGCCGCGTGGCTGGGACTCGCACGGCGTCTACTATCGCCCGGTCACGTTCGCCCAGGCCCTGACGCAATACTGACGTCACTGG
>JAOTOL010000579.1:0-80000 GCA_034440575.1 Imbricaverruca yamaguchii | reverse complement strand
CCGCGCCTAAAAACAAGATGGCGCTCGGCAGCCTCGCTGGGTTCATATAGTATAATTTGCGTGCTAAGAAAGTGCTTATCAGATAAAACTAATTAAATATAATCACAGAAGTAATTACTAAACACCTATCCACAGCTTAGACTAGAGTACTGTCCTGTTCTGCAACGACTTATCTGGAAAGCTGGAGCTCCAAACGGACGCGCTTCCACCGTGACACATGGTGGCAAACACTGGACAATGTTCTTTGGTTGCCATGCCATCACTAGCCGAAGTCGGTGGTCGCTATTGGTGGGTTCGTAGTGGCGGTGTAAAATAACTTAGTCGGGACAAAGTTTTGTTGCTCTGACTATGTCTTGAGGTGGTCAGAATCGCAGCCTCTTCGTGAGATTCCTTATCCCTTCAGAGAAATGACAAAATCTATACTGAGTAATCAATGACCTTGCTACAGCTCACAGCATATCCTGTAAATTGCGTTGGTGCACATTCCAATTGAGCTATCTTTTTATGCCTATCCATGCTGCTTGAAACGTTTGTACGTACCGGTACGCCTCTGGTGCCGTAATGTTGTTACGGGTGAGTGTCAAACTTAGCATGGGCAGAACTAACTACGATTATAATAGGCATTTTGCCGTATATATATATATATATATATATATATATATATATATATATATATATATGTATATATATATATATATGTTGTACGGTGACTATGTACCGACTGGACGGGAGTCCTTTGGCGTCAGCTAATGACTTCGTCTGTGAAGGTACAATCTTCAAATGGATTGATCAATCTTCAATTGAATATGGAAGGCGTCATTCATTTCCGTGTTAGCACGGGCATGTCTGGGTGGTAATACTTGATCAGAAGCGTCCTTCCGTATACATTCTACGGCACCATATACAGAGTGGGCAGAATAAATGCCTGGTGAGCATATACTGTGTGAGTGCCATTTGGTGGCCTCCAAATGACGTCATCTTGGATGACCCCATCTTCACCCTGAACACAAATTCCTGAATTGGCACCTGTACAATCGCATCCCGGAGACAGATTCCTTGGGACGCGCTTCAAACGCGATCTGAAGCACAGTCCTGACCTGAAGCACAGTCCTGACCTGAAGCACAGTCCTGACCTGAAACACAGTCCTGACCTGAAGTCGTGAGTATTTCGTGACGACGGCTCTGAATTTGGGCAGCCCACAACCTCAACCCCTGAAGCGATGCCCTGGTGACGCCTCTGTGACGCCACTTGAAGCAGCACCTTTCGACACTGCTTCCCTGTTGACACACTTGAATTGGCTTTTCCCGCAACGCCCTCCTCCCAGAAAGAAATGCTCGATGTCCTGAATTCCATCTGAGGCGCCAGCCGTCGTGGAAAATTATAGTTAGGGTCCCGGCAGTGGAAAATTATAGACAGGGTCCCGGTAGGGGAAAATTATAGTTAGGGTCCCGGCAGTGGAAAATTATAGTTAGGGTCCCGGCAGTGGACAATTATCGACAGGGTCCCAGCAGTGGACAATTATCGACAGGGTCCCGGCAGTGGACAATTATCGACAGGGTCCCAGCAGTGGACAATTATCGACAGGGTCCCGGCAGTGGACAATTATCGACAGGGTCCCAGCAGTGGACAATTATCGACAGGGTCCCGGCAGTGGACAATTATCGACAGGGTCCCAGCAGTGGAAAATTATCGACAGGGTCCCAGCAGTGGAAAATTATCGACAGGGTCCCGGCAGTGGACAATTATAGATAGGGTCCCGGCAGTGGACAATTATAGTTAGGGTCCCGGCAGTGGACAATTATAGTTAGGGTCCCGGCAGGGGCCTCTGATACTCAATCGCTTCGGGAGTGAGCCCTGGCTAGGAGTGAGCCCTGGCTAGGCCCTGGCTAGGAGTGAGCCCTGGCTAGGCCCTGGCTAGGAGTGAGCCCTGGCTAGGCCCTGGCTAGGAGTGAGCCCTGGCTAGGCCCTGGCTAGGAGTGAGCCCTGGCTAGGCCCTGGCTAGGAGTGAGCCCTGGCTAGGCCCTGGCTAGGAGTGAGCCCTGGCTAGGCCCTGGCTAGGAGTGAGCCCTGGCTAGGCCCTGGCTAGGAGTGAGCCCTGGCTAGGCCCTGGCTAGGAGTGAGCCCTGGCTAGGCCCTGGCTAGGAGTGAGCCCTGGCTAGGCCCTGGCTAGGAGTGAGCCCTGGCTAGGCCCTGGCTAGGAGTGAGCCCTGGCTAGGCCCTGGCTAGGAGTGAGCCCTGGCTAGGCCCTGGCTAGGAGTGAGCCCTGGCTAGGCCTGGCTAGGAGTGAGCCCTGGCTAGGCCCTGGCTAGGAGTGAGCCCTGGCTAGGCCCTGGCTAGGAGTGAGCCCTGGCTAGGCCCTGGCTAGGAGTGAGCCCTGGCTAGGCCCTGGCTAGGAGTGAGCCCTGGCTAGGCCCTGGCTAGGAGTGAGCCCTGGCTAGGCCCTGGCTAGGAGTGAGCCCTGGCTAGGCCCTGGCGGAGGAGCCCTGGCTAGGCCCTGGCTAGGAGTGAGCCCTGGCTAGGCCCTGGCTAGGAGTGAGCCCTGGCTAGGAGTGAGCCCTGGCTAGGCCCTGGCTAGAGTGAGCCCTGGCTAGGCCCTGGCTAGGAGTGAGCCCTGGCTAGGCCCGTGAAATGGCGCCGGCGTGCCCTCCCTGAGCAAGAAATCACTGACGGGAGCAGGAAGTCCTCGACCAGCACCGGCGACTCCGAGTTAGCATTGTATTCCGTTGATTGCGCTACCCGTGTCCGTACTTTAAGTTTGCCACTCGGCTCAGTGAGTATGCAGGCACCAGTGCGCCTGTGTATTGATGCTCAATCTGAAAAGCCATAAAATGGACATGGCAATAAATGGACGTTGACGGTGCACATTTTCTTCATTTTGGTTGCTTTCAACCGCATGAAACCCCAGGAGCAAGGAGCATTGATCAGGGTGGGGTTAGGTGCTACGAAGTGTTCCCACCCAACCTCGGTTGAACACACAGGACGGCGGGTGTTGGAGGGTGCGATGCCAACAGAGCCCAGCCTCAGAACGGGACCACCTGCGTAGCACACAGGACAGCCGACACCAAGGGAGCTCGCGCAGGCGGCGAACACCAATTTCCGGCAAGATTCCCGCACCACAAAAGCGATCCCGTCATCATGAAGAGATGAGCTGTAGCCTGGCCTTGGCCCCACCCCTTTTGGCTGCGGTACTTTCTATAGTTACCGTCAGCGACACGATCTGGGGGGGATCGTGTCGCTGACGGTAACGGATACGGACGGATTGCCTCCGAGGATCTGGCAGCTGTCTTCATACAGAATGTCGTATGTCATATGTCGTATGCCATATGTCGTATGTCGTATGTCGTATGTCATATGTCGTATGCCATATGTCGTATGTCATATGTCGTATGTCGTATGCCATATGTCATCTGTCGGCATTCAGTATCTTAGGAGATGATATTGCAGTATTATATCGTTAGCCACTGAGCCCGCGCATATAATGCGGTCTAGCTACTACTCGGCGGGTGGCTTAAATGAGCAGTGTGGCACCTCATACTGCACGGTTGAAAGCTGCGGACTATTTTGCAGCATTCGACGTTCGTTGAAGTTTGTGTATACTGTCACTACGCTACGCTTCCAAGTAGTTTTGTTCCATCTGGCAAACAGGCGAAAGACCGTCTGGTGTCCGGGGAGGGGGGAGTGAGGCGGGCCGGGTGGGGTCCCGTCGCCGTCACGACCATTCCCTGGCACCGGCAGCAGGTCGGCGCCAGCTCAACAGGTCCGGGGAGGGGAAGGGAGGCGGGCCGGGTGGGGTCCCGTCGCCGTCACGACCATTCCCTGGCACCGGCAGCAGGTCAGCGTGGGTGTAGAGGACGACTGTGGCTCGGCCAGCCGGTGTCGGTCCCATGCACCCACTCGCCATGATAGACGTCGCCATGATAAACGTCGCCATGAGAACCGCTCCGTCTAGAGCAGCCAGCCCTGTTTGATAGCGTCGCGCGCCGTTCCGCGTTGAGGCCTGACAGGTGCGACAGCCTAGGGCGACGGTGGGAATCCGCACAGCCATGCACGCCCGACAATACGTGGTGCCCGGGTGACCTGCTGCACCTACTGGCCCGTCCACAGAAACGGCAGACAAATATCTGCTGCACCTACTGGCCCATCCACAGAAACGGCAGACAAATATCTGCTCCACCTACTGGCCCGTCCACAGAAACGGCAGACAAATATCTGCTGCACCTACTGGCCCATCCACAGAAACGGCAGACAAACATCTGCTGCACCTACTGGCCCATCCACAGAAACGGCAGCCAAACATCTGCTGCACCTACTAGCCCATCCACAGAAACGGCAGACAAATTTCTGCTGCACCTACTGGTCCATCCACAGAAACGGCGGCCAAACATCTGCTGCACCTTCTGGCCCATCAACAGAAACGGCAGACAAATATTTGCTGCACCTACTGGCCCATCCACAGAAACGGCAGCCAAACATCTACTACACCTACTGGCCCATCCACAGAAACGGCGGCCAAACATCTGCTGCACCTACTGGTCCATCCACAGAAATGGCGGCCAAACATCTGCTGCACCTACTGGCCCATCCACAGAAACGGCAGCCAAACATCTGCTGCACCTACTGGCCCATCCACAGAAACGGCAGCCAAACATTTGCTGCACCTACTGGCCCATCCACAGAAACGGCAGCCAAACATCTGCTGCACCTACTGGCCCATCCACAGAAACGGCAGCCAAACATCTGCTGCACCTACTGGCCCACCCACAGAAACGGCAGACAAAAACCTGCTGCACCTACTGGCCCATCCACAGAAACGGCAGCCAAACATCTGCTGCACCTACTGGCCCATCCACAGAAACGGCAGCCAAACATCTGCTGCACCTACTGGCCCATCCACAGAAACGGCGGCCAAACATCTGCTGCACCTACTGGCCCATCCACAGAAACGGCAGCCAAACATCTGCTGCACCTACTGGCCCATCCACAGAAACGGCGGTCAAACATCTGCTGCACCTACTGGCCCATCCACAGAAACGGCAGCCAAACATCTGCTGCACCTACTGGCCCATCCACAGAAACGGCAGCCAAACATCTGCTGCACCTACTGGCACCACACATAAAAAATGAGACAGTCTCCCTTGCCCATCCAAAAACAAAAGCCCCTACCCATCCAAAAAAGCCAAAAAGGGGGGGACTTTTGGCGAATTGCGCCGGCAAATGTGAACTAAAATAAAACCGGACGCCCTTTTTTTCCCCTTTTTTTTTGTTTAAAGCGGGTTGTGCCGGGTTTTTGGTGTTTGGGGGTGGTGTCTTTGTTTTCGTGGTGCCTGATGGTGATAGTCTATGTTTCGTGGTCCCCTGTTGGCCGTAGTCTATGTTTTGTGGTCCCCTGGCGGTGGTAGTCTATGTTTCGTGTTCCCCTGGCGGTGAGTAGTCGTGTTCTCCTGTTGGCCTGGGGGGTAGTCTATGTTTCGTGTTCCCCTGGCGGTGGTAGTCTATGTTTCGTGGTCCCTGGCGGTGGTAGTTTTTTTTTTTTTTTCCGTTGGTGGTTTTTTTTTTTTTTTTTTTTTCGGGGGTGTTTTTTTTTTTTTTTTGGCCCCCCCTGGGGGTTGTTTTTTTCTCTTTTTTGGGGGGGCTCTATTTTAAAAAAAAAAAAAAAAAAAATTTAAAAAAATAATTTAATTAAAAAAAAAATTTTTTTTTGAAAAAAAAGCATATGACCCTGGCCGATTTCGCTGTCCTTTTCTAATTTCAATGTTTTAACATCCGCAAAATGAACTCCCCACAGCCAAAACGTATTATAAGTCGTGAAAAGTCGTGAAAATCTAGCCCCATTAGTGACGTAACTTTTGGGGAAGTTGCTTGGGGGTTGGACCCGGACCGTACTCGTCGGGCGCTCGCTGATGACACTTCTTTTGTTTTCGTGCGACGTTTAGTTTGGATTTTAGAGAGGGGTTACCATCCCCAGTGTGGACCTGACCGGAGAGACCGGATGGTTAGTGTGAGAATCTGAGAGGATCTGACCGGAGAGACCGGAGGGTTAATGTGAGAGGATCTGACCGGAGGGCTAGAAAGAGTGAACGCAAAGCCTAGCCCATGCAGCATTAGACTCACCAGTCGAATAAGCAGCTAGGAATATGGATTAAGGCTTACGACAGTTGATATATACGCACTCAAGTGCAGGAGATTAAAGGGGGACATGATTGAAATGTACAAAGTTCTTACAAAAGAGCTAGATCAGGTTAATTTGAATGATATTCTTCTGTTTCGATCATCACATGTGGGTCATCAATCCAGTTTAGGCAAGCTGAGGTGTAGGACAGTTAACACGCGCCGTCATCCCGGTCAAATCCTCACACCACGTCTCGGGGGGGGGGAGGGTTGAAGACCCCCTCTAAAATCCAAACTATACATCGCACGAAAACCAAAGAGGTGTCATTGGAAAGCGCTCGACGTGTAGGGTCCTGGTCCACCCCGCCCGAAAAAAAAACCACGTCTCGGGGGGGGGAGGGTTGAAGACCCCCTCTAAAATCCAAACTATGCATCGCACGAAAACCAAAGAGGTGTCATTGGAAAGCGCTCGACGAGTAGGGTCCTGGTCCACCCCGCCCGAAAAAAAAATCCCCCAAAAATGACGTCATTAGGGTGGCTAGATTTTCACGACTCACATTGTAATTTACTCTGGGGAGATCATTTTGGGGATATATGAAGAAAAAAAATTATTTTGAATGAGAAAAGGACAGCGAAATCGATAAGGGCTATTTTACCCCCCACCCGCATTTTTTGTGCAAAGTTTGAGTTTTCAAGTTTGATTTAACCCTCGCCCGTATAGGGGAGGGGGGTGCAACTCCCCTCAGGTTTTGTGTGTATTCCTTCCAAACCGATGAACAGATCGCTCTGAGATTGTCAGTACCCTCTGGGGAAAACTTTTCACGACTTTTGGTGGAATTTTATCGGGAGGTCATATCAGGTCACGGAGTTATGAGGTTATGAAGGGGAGCACCTCCAACCAGTTTTCAACAAATACGTGATTATCGCACGCATTTTTTACGCACTTAGCGTAATTATGTGCAAATAATGGAAAATACAGATGCGCAGATGGGTTCCCATTGAAAAATATTGTTCCAAGAATCGGCGACCTCGGTTGACCTCAGTTGACCTCGTTTGACCTTTCGACCTTTTTTAGCTGGCCTACGGTAATTGTTTGTTCTGAATTCGAATTCTGCGTCTATTTTTACCCTAGGGAACTTTAAACTTCGAAATTGGAACCACTGTTCAAAAAGTTGGATATTTGGGGTCACGGCTTTTACCTCATTTGGTGCATGGCATATTGGTCCGATCACATCGTGTGACATGTCGCTATGTTCGCAAGGTACCAATAAACATATTTGCGCCCATTTCGTGCATGTTTAGACACTAGTTTCGATGCAACTGACGATTTTATTAGGAATATAAAAAATGTATTAAATTCACATGTGCTAAGAGGGATAAAGTATATAGGACTGGATGGCTAAGGTAGGTAGGCATTGATGGGTGTGTGGGATGTTGGTGGATGGTTTCTTTAGGATGTGGTGTTGGTTTAGGGTGGATCTTTTTACCAGGCTTATGGTACCTTCCATTTACAGACTTAACACGGATGGGCCCTTGTGGCTCTTATTAAGTCTAAGCACTATATGACTTCATGATGTTCTTGCAAATTGTTTCCGTCGAATGCTGGGGCCTTCCTATGAGCTCTAGCGGGCTCCTATAAATATAAATGTGCCTGGTCGAACAGCCCCTGGACTTGTTCAACGTTTTTTTCTGCATGGGGCCTTCACGAATTTCCAGGCAGCGAAAGGGTGGACTTTCCCCTCGCCCCATGAGCAGTGTGAGTGGGACTGCCTCTTCTATCCCGCCGATGGTTCCACCGAAGGCAGCAATCTCACAAATATCCGCAACATTTCCCCGCAAGTCTACCGATCAGCTAACTCTTCGCACTCGGGCGGACCTACGCGGTGCAGCAGCCTTGTTTCCGTAATCACAACTGTGAGCAGACCCCCACCGCCACCCCGTTCCCGCGCCGGCCGGGCAATCGCAGAGACGTGACCGCACCGGCTGCCACCCTTCGCACGCCGCAGGTGCAGCCGAAGCGGACCACCTGGTCGGCCCGCATTCGTGCCGGCCACTCGGCATCCATGGCAGCGTGGCGCGCGCTCCTGTTCCTGGCTGCGGCCCACATTGCCCGGGGCGGTGCCGGGTCGGCCGCTTGGCCGCGTGCCAACTCGTCCTGTCCGGAAGGCTGGAGCGAGTTCGCGAACGCGTGCTACGCCAGCCTCGTGGGTCGCTCGACCAATCAGAGCGAGGC
Source organism: Imbricaverruca yamaguchii (assembly GCA_034440575.1). Lineage (NCBI taxonomy): Eukaryota > Metazoa > Arthropoda > Thecostraca > Neoverrucidae > Imbricaverruca > Imbricaverruca yamaguchii. The sequence goes on along the minus strand of JAOTOL010000579.1, from coordinate 71,658 downwards.
GGCCGAAGTCTGCAGCCTCTTCAACCCGGCTGCCGTGCTGCCATCTATCCACGACATGGAAACTAACAACTGGCTGCTGCAGCTCACCGGCCGCACTGCCTTCTGGACGGGGCTCACTAACTTCACCGGTGAGAGGGTGACGGGCCGGGTGGTCGGCCGGTGAGAGGGTGACGGGCCGGGTGGTCGGCCGGTGAGAGGGTGACGGGCCGGGTGGTCGGCCGGTGAGAGGGTGACGGGCCGGGTGGTCGGCCGGTGAGAGGTGAGAGGGTGACGGGCCGGGTGGTCGGCCGGTGAGAGGTGAGGGCCGGGTGGTCGGCCGGTGAGAGGTGAGAGGGTGACGGGCCGGGTGGTCGGCCGGTGAGAGGTGAGAGGGTGACGGGCCGGGTGGTCGGCCGGTGAGAGGGTGACGGGCCGGGTGGTCGGCCTTTGTCTGAGGATCATACACCATGTTACGGGCCGGCACTTCTTGTTGTTCTGACTGAGAGGGAGCTTGCTAGGCAAATGCACAAACAAAAGGTAGGAGGAAGCTGAAAATCCATACTGAGAGACAAGTTCGTACGGTGCTTTTTGTGACATGTCATAGAGCTTGTGATGTTTTTTATCCATATGCCTTCGAGCGCCCAACACATTCACGCGCTAGCGATGTGTTGTCCATCTGTCTCGAACACAACGCAGAAGGCACATACGCTCCAGCCTTTGGATGACCCTAGCAGCGTGCGCTTCTAGGATATTCGCAAGTGGCGCACGTGCAAATGCGGCGCAGTTTTCATTCACAAGACATTCGAGCTGAGAGACGCACACATGCAGCATGGGTCCCGTTGTGCGGTGGTTTGCAAAACCGCACGCACTCCCATTGTCCCATCTAATATGCTTCCCTTGTTTTTGTTTACTATTTTGTTTCTTCCTTGTTGTACCATACCCATTGATAGATAAGTAAGGACGAATGTCGCTCCATTGCCGTACAACATAATTACATCACATTTCAGGAATGAGAAGAGGGTCCTGGCAAGCACGGCAGTGTGGGTCACACCACTCCTCGCTCGTGTTTCTTCCCGGACGCATCTCGCCACCAGATATGTTAGTTTTAAAAAAAGGTTACCGAAACCCTCTCAGACAAATAGCACATTCAGTAGCGTCGTCAAGGGCTCCAGGAAAGACTGCGTGCTTGCCAATGTGGAATTTTTGTAATGCATTTGTTCTCTTAACTCAATACAAATTATTTCGTACATAATAAAAATAGAAAGGGAAAGGGGAAGACCGAAATACACGTTACAAGAAAAGAAATGATCGGGGAAAGTGACGAGCTTCACGGCGATATAATTATTGTAATTGACATTTATTGCAGAAGTTCATATTTTATATCAAGCCCGATAGTTGCTTTTTTCAAATGCTTGTATTTCTAGGTACCTCTTGAACTCTATGGAAGTGAGAGCAGATTATTATATTGCATGCTTCTGGTGCAATAATGTGTAATGAACTCATATACTGTATGGCAAAGAAAGTTATATGAATGTGAAGAAACTTTGAGGCCACCTTGTTCATGTAGTTCAGACATCAAACAGTCGGACTGGTAGTAATTTGTTCAAAAAGCTTAGCATGATGTTAATACACTGCTCATCAATTATTTCCGGGAACGTGCCAATGCTGTGCTAGATAAACAACTAATGTGTGTGCTATAAGGCATTTTATGGGTAATTCTAGTATCATGTATCTCCAACTTAACACTCGAGTATTTTAATGTTATCTACCAGTAATAGCAGCAGCAACACCATTAATAGAGTGAGAACCCAAATCGTGTCTGTGGATAGTACCTGGAATTAAGTGGCAATGTTATTAACACTCGCACGTCCGGCGGTCCGCGCCAACTTCGCATGTCAGAGGGGGGCAGATGTCTGCCCCTCTAAGATCTCTGGAACTATGCTAGCTACCGACAAACGAAAAACGGCGTTGATTAACTGGTGACGGGCTCTATCGAAAGTGTTGCGGTCATTTTTTCACCCAGGTCAATATTTAGGTCACTGGGCCATGATAGGTCAAATTCGACCAGATCGGGTAGGACTCTCAGATATTGACACATATCTCAAGACCTGTAACAGATAGAAACAAACGGCGAACGCTATTCGACAGCCCGTGAAATGTGCTATGGCCAATAGGCGGTGTGATGTAACGTCAGGTCAACCGAAACCATGACCTCAGGTCAAGGTCATGAAATAGCCTATGAAGGAAATGTAATGTATCAATTGACATGTCTTGGCGATGCAAACATAATGACGGTAATTTTAGCCTTCTAGCTCAATGCAGTGCGATATAATGCGCAGAAAGGTGTAGTTATCTCAGGTGACCTCAGACGACCTTGGTGAGGTCACTGAGCTAAGCATGTCAGCGGTATCATTGAGCATAGCTTCCAACTACATGCCACAACCGTTGTGATATCATTCCGAGAGCAAATGTGTAACCAGGAGACATTTGTATATTTTACCATAGACCTATAATGGGGAAACCATGCCTGCGACATGACCTAAGGTCAATGCTACGAAGAAAAGACGATATACATATTATGGTCCCTGATGAGATCATGACGTGTTATAAGTTTGAAATCAATCGCCCTATTATCGTGCAAGTTGTGCCACCTAGAACTCCGAGTCACTTCTCCTGACCTGGTGAACTGACCTACGATGACCCAGGGTTAAAAAGTAAATGAGGAGATGCGGAAAGTACTAATGAGCAGCCATGCGAGGTTTGGCCTTGCTAACTCGATTAGTATGGCAGCAAATTAGGAAAAACCGCAGGGGGCAGATATCTGCCCCCCCCCCCCCCGGACGTGCGCGTGTTAATAACGTAGCTGAGACTGGTGTGGTAGGCACTTCCCCAGACCGCCTAGCATTAATTTAGATATGGCAGGATTAAATAATAATACCGAAGCAGCAATTCACTAATCTATAGACAGTCCTTAGTTGTCACATTTTATCAATAGTTTTACTAATTTGTGGCGTAATGGCATGGATTTAAGTCCAACGTAAGACCTTGATCGATACGTTCACCTTGCTGTTGTATATATTTGTGCTGTGTTACACTAACGTTGTATATTTTGATCTGCGGTTCAACACATGGCCTCCTGCGAACTATACGATAGCCAGTCTTTTCAGCGTTTATATATGACATGTTTGTATGGAACTATACTGTGATCTTAGCAAATGACTCATCGACGTTACTGCGTAATTCAAAACGATAGTTTGTGTGGTGGTGGTGAATTGCGTCTTAGGTGCGACATTCAGAGTCATTTTGCGCTCCAAAAGATCATTAGCGGTAACAGCTAAGGCATGATTGAAAGTAAAATAAGATTAAACGTTTTGGTCCATATTGACAAGGAATACTGTGCTTTCCATACAAATAATAAATATGAAGGTTTTAAACTTTTCTATCATGGATCATTTTCAAGAGTAACCATGTTTCGCACACATCAGTTCATGACAAAAATCATATTGTGAAATCACGCTGCGAATTCGAACAGCATCTTCGCATACTTTGTCGCCTCAACAAGAAATCACTTTCACATCTCGCATGCGCTTAGATGATTATCATCGTACACGGTGTGAACATTTCCAAATATCATACATCACACGAATCTCACACATTTTCTGCAATCGCCACCCCTATCGGTCTTAGGTCCCTTACCCCTCAAATCGCACTACACTGACGCTCCCTCCCTTATCTCTCTCGCTCTCGCTCTTTATATATATATATATATATATATATATATATATATATATATATATATATATATATAAATATCGATATCTCTATATCTCTATCTCTATCTCTATCTCTATCTCTATCTCTATCTCTATCTCCAACTCTGTCTCTGTCTCTAGAACTATCCGACCACTTACTCCATCACAAGTATGACCTCATGGGCCTCTGTGAGACCTGGCTCCGCCCAGCGACTCCGAGTCGCCTACTCGTGCTGCCTGGATACCAACTGTTCCGAGCCGATCGTCCGGACGGTCGGGGCTTTGGTGGTGTGGGACTGGCCGCCAGGGACGGTATCAGTGTGACCCCTATCAGGCTCGCCACCGTCGCGGTTCCCAACAGCCGACTTGAGACGCTATGGACACTGGTGAGGCCAGACAGTAAGCGGAAATGTATTATGTGTATCGCCTATCGGCCTCCTAGGCGTATTATAGGGGACCTGAGGGCTGACTTTGATGACTTGACTAATCAATTTCAGCGTATCATGGTGTATTATCCTCAGACAAAGGTGTTGATCTACGGTGATCTTAATTGCTGCCTTTTAAAATCTGATCACGACTCCGCCAAAAAGATGCTTTGTGATTTTATGTCTGACCACTCCTTGACTCAGTGTGTTTCATCTCCTACTTACTCAACAGGATCCCTACTTGATGTATTAATTACCAACTGCCCCGATGTTGTGCAACGTTGCGTAACCCAATTCTGTCATTTTAGTCCACATTATTTTATCCGTGCTTTGATCAATGTACCTCGCTCTCGCCCGCGCCGATTGGCTGTTCGGTCTCGCTGTCTCCACCGGGTCGACCAAGCTGCGCTTCATGCTCACCTTATTAATGCTGACTGGCATGGTGTGTTTTCATTGCCGACTGTTACTCAAAAGTGGGACTGTTTTCTCAATGTTTTTGTACCGATTTTCGACGCTCATGCTCCGGTCAGAGCCGTGTCCATTCGTAATCCCAGCGCCCCTCATGTCACCGAGCCAACCAAAAATATAATGTCTCGCCGTCGCGTGGCGTTGACTGAATACGGTCACAGGTCACCAGAATAGGTCGTCCTAAACAGAGCGGTACGGTCCGCCATACGCCGTGACACCCGCAATGACATTCAGCGGCGCATCCAGGAGGACGGACGTCGATCGATGTGGCAGCACATCAGATCCACCGTCAGTGGTGGGAAGCCTGTCCGTAAGGTGCCCGACACCACGCCTGACGAACTCAATAACTATTTCGTTGGCATTGGTCCGCGTGTTGCGAGTGAGGTGAGAGACATGGGAGAAATGCCAGACCAAGCATGCCGTCTACCACGTGTTGGCGCCTGTGCGTTTTCGGTGGCACCTCTGACGCTGTCAGAGCTAAGGACCGTCATCCTTGGGATGAATGGCTCGTCGGCTTGCGGCGAGGACGGGGTCAGCATACACATGGTGCGCCTGTCTTTTGACTCGATCGGCATGGTGCTCCTGCATTTGGTCAACTCCAGCATTTCCCTCTCTGATATTCCTCGATCCTCGAAGCACTCCCTCGTTCATCCTATTTTTAAGTCTGGCGATCCTACCAGCCCTTCTAATTACCGTCCTATTTCCATAGTTCCTGTCATTGCCAAAATTGTTGAGCGTCCCATTCACCAACAGCTCTACAACTACATGTCCAAAAACCACCTCCTGTCCTCAACCCAGCACGGTTTCCGTCCACGTCACTCGACAGAAACCGCGCTGACTTCCATGTCCGATCATATCCTATCCGCCAATGATCGAGGAGAGTTATCCCTTCTTTACCTGCTGGACTTGAGCAAATGCTTTGATGTGATTGATCACTCAAGGCTCTTGACTAAATTAAGCATCCACGGAATCGACACTTCTTGGTTTTCTGCATACCTTTGCGATCATACCCAGAGTGTCAGCCTCACTGACAATCTGGGCAATCTCAAAAAGTCTACTCCGCTTCCCAACGGCATTGGTGTCTTTCAGGGATCTGCTCTCGGCCCGCTCCTCTACTGCATCTTCGCCAACGACCTCAGTCTGTTCGTTGAAGGTGCAGTGGTAGTCCAATATGCGGACGACACCCAAATTTTGGTTAGTGGTAAACAATCGGAATTTAGAAATATCGTCACGAGGATGGAATATGTTTTGGCCTCTCTTGACTCTTGGTTTCGTGCAAACGGCCTCAAAGTGAATGCCGGAAAGACGCAACTAATGCTGCTGGGGAGTCAGCAAAATTTGCGCCACACCCCCCAAATTACCGTAAAATTTCGCGATCACAATCTAATTCCCATCTCGGAAGCAAAAAATATCGGGTTAATCTTTGACCGCTCTCTCAGCTGGGAATCCCATGTCTCCACTATCACTAGGCGCTGCTTCGGTACTTTGAGTGGTCCATCGCATCTGAGGAGCTACCTGCCGCCCGCTGTCATTTCCGCTTTAGTCAATGTCTTGGTACTGTCACAGATCCGGTATTGTATTTCGGTGTACGGCAATGGAACGGAAAAGAATCTGTCTCGCATCCAAAACATTATTAACTATGCAGCAAAAGTAATTTTCGGCCGCAAAAAATTCGATCATGTGTCGGACCTGCTGGACAAATTGGGCTGGCTGAACGCGCGGGACCTCGCTCAGTACCACACGCTGACCTTGCTGCACAAGGTGCGCCACCTGGGAGAGCCAGACTCACTAGCCTGCGAATTTGCTCTGGTATCACAGACGCGCGACAGGACCACCAGGCAAGACAGCAATCTGCATGTGCCCAGATCGCGAACGAACATGGGCAAGCGACGTTTTTGTAGTCGTGCAGACTGTATAATGCCTTGCCGCCCGAGCTGACTCGGCTACCCATCCCCCTGGTTGGGCCGCACCTAAAACTTCACTTGCGTAGGAACCCGGATTGTGGAGGCACTTAGCGCCTTATTTATGTGTCTGCTTTTATGACTGTTTGTAGACGTTAACTGAATGTATGATACCTTTGCCGACCTCTTTTATTTTTGCATGACGTGAGGCTATAATAGCCACGAGCTAATTGTGGATGACCTTAATACATGTCTGTATCTGTATCTGTATCTACCTTGTTCACCCCCAGTCTCCCTGTCTCTGGATCATCTCTCAATTTTTCAATTCTGTTTACTTTGCTATGTATTTGGTATGTTTGGTATCAAGGCTATGTGATGTACCATGAGGAGTTCTGGTAATTCATGGTGGGATGTGTGTCTCTAATGCATAGACACTGCAAAACCTTCAGATACGCGTTGTCTCTAGCTGGCCCCAGTATCTCTACAGAAGCGTTAACGTTGATTTCAGAATGGTCCATGAATGGGTGGCTTCCGAGCATGTGTTCGGCATGCTTATTTCTCGCCATCAATGGCAATAGTCGAGCAGGCTCTTGAACATTGCCAGGCATAATGCACATATAATTACATGCATACTGGCAGTTATATCATGAATATACATGGATCATGCATACTGGCAGTTATATCATGAATATACATGGATCATGCATACTGGCAGTTATATCATGAATATACATGGACCATGCATACAGGCAGTTATATCATGCATATACATGGACCATGCATAATGGCAGCTATATCATGCATGTACATGGACCATGCATACTGGCAGCTGCAGATGTGATTTGTGGGTACCATGAGGAGAGTAATCGGCTTGATTGCGCCCTGTGCACTACTTAACAATGAATTACTTAAGTGCCAGTGACGCCCACCGTGCTGTCGATTGAGGATCTGACGGCTGGCTGGGCAATGACGCCCCCCCCCCCTCCGCTGCTGCAACGTGCACAGCTTCCAGTCAGCCGCGTGTCGATTTTGTGGCGGCTGCAGAAGACCGGCGCGACCGCCGCGTGTGTCCCGGGTAGCCATCTCGCTCCGATAAGTAGCCATGTCGCTCCGGTAAGTAGCCATCTCGCTCCGATAGGTAGCAACGTCGTTCCGATAAGTAGCCATGTCGCTCCGGTAAGTAGCCATGTCGCTCCGATAAGTATCCATGTCGCTCCGATAAGTAGCCATGTCGCTCCGACAAGTGGTCATGTCGCTCCAATAAGTACCCATGTCGCTCCAATAAGTAGCCATGTCGCTCCGATAAGTCACCCGATCACACAGAGCGGGTAGGAGAGTGTGCAGATGGCGCAGTCTATGGTGCGTCGTTGATAGGTCGCGCTTCGATATACCAGGTCGCCAGCCGTCGGGAGTTCAAGATCACGCAAGAAAGTCGTCGCCATGTGCCTCATCGATTTATATTATAAACGTTTAGGTTATAAACGATTTATATTATAAACGATTTATATTATAAAACATTTACATTATAAACTATTTATCTTTTAAACCATTCATGTTATGAACGATTTATATTATAAGACATCTATATTATAAACGATTTATATTATACACGATTTAGATTATGAAGGATTTATATTATAAACGATATATATTATAGACAATATAAAGTATATATGATTTATATTACAAACTATTTATATCACGAACGAGTTATATTATACACGATTTTGTTTAGAACGATTTATAATATAAACGATTTTGTTTAGAACTATGTATATTATAAGCGAGTTATATTATACACCATTATAAGTATAACGATTTAAATGATACACGATTTATATTATAAGCGATTTATGTTTTTCACGATTTTTCTTACAAGCGATTTATGTTATAAGCGATAAATATTATCAACAATTTGATTGATATGCGATATATATTACAAACGATTCTTGTTACGACCGATTTATATTATAAACTATTTATATTATACACGATTTATATAACAAACGGTTTATACGATACACGATTTATATGATAAACGATTTAAATTATAAAACCATTTACAAACGATGCGCTTTGTACAAGCATCAATCAGATTGTAAATGCTTGAAGGTGGCAGGGACTAGTGGTAGCACAATGAACTCCGGATTAATGCAATTAGACGTGCAAATTCCTTAGCGTCAGTCTGGCAACCGAGCATGTCACAACCGCGTCAGTGGCATAAAGGGGAGATGCGCCGAACAGCGTGGTATACAAAGCTTTTTGCAAAGCACGCCGTCGCCAATTTTATATTAGAGCAACTAAAAGACCTATCAGGGAGCGATGCAGTTAGCATCTCAATGGCGCACGTTCGTGACGCCCCTACACTGCGGTGGACGGACACGAGCCCGAACACGACGAACCATCCATCCGTGGACTATTCTGAGACCAACGCTCGAGACGCCCCTACACTCGGTGGACGGACACGAGCCCGAACACGACGAACCATCCATCCGTGGACTATTCTGAGACCAACGCTCGTGACGCCCCTACACTCGGTGGACGGACACGAGCCCGAACACGACGAACCATCCATCCGTGGACCATTCTGAGACCAACGTTAATCTTTCTGTAGAGATACTGGAGCCAGCTAGAAACAACGCGAATCTCAAGGAGTTCTCAAAAACTCCTCACAGCCTTATCATTTCACACGTAGGCACTTGTTATGGCATTTGCACTCATACCAAGCATATAGCAAAGTAGGCAGAAGTGAAGAATGGATAGATGATCCAGAGATGGGGACACTAGGGGTGAACAAGGGAGAGATGGACAGATGGAGGGAAAGATATATATATATATATATATATATATATATATATATATATACATGTATAGTTAGAGAGAGAGAGAGGAAGAGAGGGAGAGTGCGAGAGAGAGAGAGAAAGAGTGAGAGAAGGAAGGGAGCGTCAGTGTAGTGCGATTTTTAGGGATAAGGGACGATAGAGCGATAGAGAAGGAGACTTCAGAAAATGTGTGTGATTCGTGTGATGTATGCTGTTGGGAAATTTGCATACCGTGTATGTTGATAATCATCTTAGAATATGCGAGATGTGAAAGAGATTTTTTGTTGAGGCGACAAAATATGCGAAAGTGGTATTCGAATGGGGAGCGTAATTTCAGCATATCACTTTTGTGATTGTGATTTTTATCTAAATTTTATTGAAAGCACAGTATTCCTTGCCAATATGGGCCTAAACGTTTCATCTTATTTTACTTTCAACAATTTTAGACCAGAAAATCGTCCATTTTTCACAATTAAATAGTTAAGGGATTGCCATCTGCAAATAAGCAAAAGCGTGTCAAACTGGAAACATTGTAAATATGGTTAAGGTATATATAATACATAGCAGAGATCGCAGAATCGAACCCAGGCGACACCCATTATGATGTTGTGTGCCTGAGACGAAATGTTCTTCCGTAGTTCTTTGTCGTTTATTTGAGAGCTACGAGCTTAGAAGCTGATACACATTTTCCATAGTGCCTAAAACACTTGTTTGCAACAACACTTATACTTACTGTATGAAAGGAATTTTTGACTACAGGTAGAGTGTGCGAACTAACTTATCATGCACGAGGGATTACGTTGTCCCATAATGAACAATCTATGAATACTATATAAATTGGCATACTATATATATATATATATATATATATATATATATATATATATATATATATATATATATATATATATATATATGCACTAACCCAGCCTGACACGCCCGCCCAAGCTTAACCCACGCCCGCCCCAACCTTATACACACCCGCCCCTGGCTGACCGATGCCCCGCCCCCGGCTGACCGATGCCCCGCCCCCGGCTGACCGATGCCCCGCCCCCGGCTGACCAACGCCCCACCACAGGCTTGACCCAAGCCACGCCCCCGGCTGACCCCCGCCCCGCCCCCGGCTGACCGATGCCCCGCCCCAGGCTTGACCCAAGCCCCGCCCCCGGCTGACCGACACCCCGCCCCCGTCTGACCGACGTCCCGCCCACGGCTGACCGACGCCCCGCCCCCGGCTGACCGATGCCCCGCCCCCGGCTGACCCACGCCCCACCACAGGTTTGACCCAAGCCCCGCCCCCGGCTGACCGATGCCCCGCCCCCGGCTGACCGATGCCCCGCCCCCGGCTGACCGACGCCCCGCCCCCGGCTGACCGACGCCCCGCCCCCGGCTGACCGATGCCCCGCCCCCGTCTGACCGATGTCCCACCCCAGGCTTGACCGAAACCCCGCTCCCGTCTGACCGACGCCCCGCCCCCGGCTGACCGAGGCCCCGCCCCCAGGTGACGGCCGCGGCAGCTGGAGCTGGGAGGACGGCTCGGCGGCCGACTTCTTCAACTGGCGGCCGGGCATGCCGCAGCTGGGCAGCGGCCGTCAGAGCTGCGTCTGGCTCTACGAGGGCGACGCCACCTGGAGCAACGCCCAGTGCAACCTCAACCTGGGCGGCGTCGTCTGCCAGCTGCAGCCCTAGCGCCGCACTGACACGTCACCGCGCCGGCGTCACGGTGACGTCACGCCGGCGTCACTGTGACGTCACTACGGCGTCACGGTGACGTCACTGTGACGTCACTACGGCGTCACGGTGACGTCACTGCGGCGTCACGGTGATGACGTCACTGCGGCGTCACGGTGATGCCACTGCGGCGTCACGGTGATGCCACTACGGCGTCACGGTGATGCCACTACGGCGCCACGGTGACGTCACTACGGCGCCACGGCGACGTCACTACGGCGCCATGGTGAGGTCACTACTGCGTCACGGTGACGTCACTACGGCGTCACGGTGACGTGAGCAACGGGCTCGATGGGAACGGGCGACGTCCGCCGTGGATTAGAATGTGGAAAGCGTACGCGCGGGAGCAAGAGCGAACAGAAGACAGGCTTTTCTCCATGTCCTGTGACTCCGTCATTAAGCCTACAGTTTTGGAAGGGATGAGTTAACAGTAGCCTGTTCATCACAACTTGCTGAACTTCATGTGCACTGCCGTGGAAGTAATCGTCCTCAGTAGTTCGCATTATCATAATTATGAACGTAGAGGAAACAGCGGACAGACACCTCTGCAATGGCGTGCTCATCGCAACTGGCAGGCTTCTTTGCATACCGCCGTATGAATATCAAGCCTCGTTGGTCTACGTCTTGCGCAGCTTCGACAAAGAATTCGACAGACACCATTGCCCCAAAACTCGGAATGTGTGCAACACTTTCCCCTGTATATATGAAAGCGTTGTAAATAAACTGGAGACAATGCATACATTTTGCAACTGAAAAACATTGTAAATAAACTGGAGACAATGCATACATAAGAGCAATACCGGTGGCTTTCTCTGGGTCGTAAAGCCACCGGTATCCTCATTTGACGAGCGTCTTGTCCGCTGCGCTGACGTAATAACATGTTGAAGCGAAGTCACACGGCGCGTGTCAGGCTCCCTGACCAGCTGCCGGCTGTCTGACCAGCTGCTGGCTGTCTGGCCCGCTGCTGGCTGCTGGCTGTCTCTCCCCGGCCAGCTGCCGGCTGTCTGACCAGCTGCCGGCTGCTGGCTGTCTCTCCCCGGCCCGCTGCTGGCTGTCTCTCCCCGGCCAGCTGCCGGCTGTCTGACCCGCTGCCGGCTGCTGGCTGTCTGACCCGCTGCCGGCTGCTGGCTGTCTGACCCGCTGCCGGCTGCTGGCTGTCTGACCCGCTGCCGGCTGCCGGCTGTCTCTCCCCGGCCCGCTGCTGGCTGTCTCTCCCTGACCAGCTGCCGGCTGCCAGCTGTCTCTCCCCGGCCAGCTGCTGGCTGTCTCTCCCCGGCCCGCTGCTGGCTGTCTCTCCCCGGCCCGCTGCTGGCTGTCTCTCCCCGGCCCGCTGCTGGCTGCTGGCTGTCTCTCCCCGGACAGCTGCCGGCTGTCTCTCCCGGACAGCTGCCAGCTGTCTCTCCCCGGCCTGCTGCTGGCTGCTGGCTGTCTCTCCCCGGCCCGCTGGTGGCTGACTGACCCGCTGCCGGCTGCTGGCTGTCTCTCCCCGGCCAGCTGCCGGCTGCAGGCTGTCTCTCCCCGGCCCGCTGGTGGCTGTCTGACCCGCTGCCGGCTGCTGGCTGTCTCTCCCCGGCCAGCTGCTGGCTATTTCTCGCCATTTCCTGGGTGTCTCTCCCCGTTTCCTGGCTGTTTCTCCCGTTTCAGTCACGCCTAGGTCTCCTTAGGACTTCACTTCACGTCTAGGACTTCACTTAGCCTTTGGGTTTTAGCACACAAAAGGTTTCCGTGAGAAATCTTAGGCCGGGCGTGACGCGCCTCCCCCAGAAAGGCGCTGATTAATCCTACCACATGAAGTTAATCCTACCACATGAAGTTAATCCTACCACATGAAGTTAATCCTACCACATGAAGTTAATCCTACCACATGAAGTTAATCCTACCACATGAAGTTAATCCTACCACATGAAGTTAATCCTACCACATGAAGTTAATCCTACCACATGAAGTTAATCCTACCACATGAAGTTAATCCTACCACATGAAGTTAATCCTACCACATGAAGTTAATCCTACCACATGAAGTTAATCCTACCACATGAAGTTAATCCTACCACATGAAGTTAATCCTACCACATGAAGTTAATCCTACCACATGAAGTTAATCCTACCACATGAAGTTAATCCTACCACATGAAGTTAATCCTACCACATGAAGTTAATCCTACCACATGAAGTTAATCCTACCACATGAAGTTAATCCTACCACATGAAGTTAATCCTACCACATGAAGTTAATCCTACCACATGAAGTTAATCCTACCACATGAAGTTAATCCTACCACATGAAGTTAATCCTACCACATGAAGTTAATCCTACCACATGAAGTTAATCCTACCACATGAAGTTAATCCTACCACATGAAGTTAATCCTACCACATGAAGTTAATCCTACCACATGAAGTTAATCCTACCACATGAAGTTAATCCTACCACATGAAGTTAATCCTACCACATGAAGTTAATCCTACCACATGAAGTTAATCCTACCACATGAAGTTAATCCTACCACATGAAGTTAATCCTACCACATGAAGTTAATCCTACCACATGAAGTTAATCCTACCACATGAAGTTAATCCTACCACATGAAGTTAATCCTACCACATGAAGTTAATCCTACCACATGAAGTTAATCCTACCACATGAAGTTAATCCTACCACATGAAGTTAATCCTACCACATGAAGTTAATCCTACCACATGAAGTTAATCCTACCACATGAAGTTAATCCTACCACATGAAGTTAATCCTACCACATGAAGTTAATCCTACCACATGAAGTTAATCCTACCACATGAAGTTAATCCTACCACATGAAGTTAATCCTACCACATGAAGTTAATCCTACCACATGAAGTTAATCCTACCACATGAAGTTAATCCTACCACATGAAGTTAATCCACATGAAGTTAATCCTACCACATGAAGTTAATCCTACCACATGAAGTTAATCCTACCACATGAAGTTAATCCTACCACATGAAGTTAATCCTACCACATGAAGTTAATCCTACCACATGAAGTTAATCCTACCACATGAAGTTAACCTACCACATGAAGTTAATCCTACCACATGAAGTTAATCCTACCACATGAAGTACCTACCAGAGTTAATCCTACCACATGAAGTTAATCCCTACCACATGAAGTTAATCCTACCACATGAACCTACCACATGAAGTTAATCCTACCACATGAAGTTAATCCTACCACATGAAGTTAATCCTACCACATGAAGTTAATCCTACCACATGAAGTTAATCCTACCACATGAAGTTAATCCACCACATGAAGTTAATCCTACCACATGAAGTTAATCCTACCACATGAAGTTAATCCTACCATGAAGTTAATCCTACCACATGAGTTAATCCTACCACATGAAGTTAATCCTACCACATGAAGTTAATCCTACCACATGAAGTTAATCCTACCACATGAAGTTAATCCTACCACATGAAGTTAATCCTACCACATGAAGTTAATCCTACCACATGAAGTTAATCCTACCACATGAAGTTAATCCTACCACATGAAGTTAATCCTACCACATGAAGTTAATCCTACCACATGAAGTTAATCCTACCACATGAAGTTAATCCTACCACATGAAGTTAATCCTACCACATGAAGTTAATCCTACCACATGAAGTTAATCCTACCACATGAAGTTAATCCTACCACATGAAGTTAATCCTACCACATGAAGTTAATCCTACCACATGAAGTTAATCCTACCACATGAAGTTAATCCCTACCACATGAAGTTAATCCTACCACATGGTTAATCCTACAGAAGTTAATCCCCACATGAAGTTAATCCTACCACATGGTTAATCCTACCACATGAAGTTAATCCTACCACATGAAGTTAATCCTACCACATGAAGTTAATCCTACCACATGAAGTTAATCCTACCACATGAAGTTAATCCTACCACATGAAGTTAATCCTACCACATGAAGTTAATCCTACCACATGAAGTTAATCCCACCACATGAAGTTAATCCTACCACATGATTAATCCTACCACATGAAGTTAATCCTACCACATGAAGTAATCCTACCACATGAAGTTAATCCTACCACATGAAGTTAATCCTACCACATGAAGTTAATCCTACCACATGAAGTTAATCCTACCACATGAAGTTAATCCACCACATGAAGTTAATCCTACCACTGGTTAATCCTACCACGTTAACCTACCACATGAAGTTAACCTACCACATGAAGTAATCCACCACATGAAGTTAATCCTACCACATGAAGTTAATCCTACCACATGAAGTTAATCCTACCACATGATAATCCTACCACATGAGTTAATCCTACCACAGGTTAATCCACCACATGAGTTAATCCTACCACATGAGTAATCCTACCACAGCCTAATCCTACCACATGAAGTTAATCCTACCACATGAAGTTAATCCTACCACATGAAGTTAATCCTACCACATGAAGTTAATCCTACCACATGAAGTTAATCCTACCACATGAAGTTAATCCTACCACATGAAGTTAATCCTACCACATGAAGTTAATCCTACCACATGAAGTTAATCCTACCACATGAAGTTAATCCTACCACATGAAGTTAATCCTACCACATGAAGTTAATCCTACCACATGAAGTTAATCCTACCACATGAAGTTAATCCTACCACATGAAGTTAATCCTACCACATGAAGTTAATCCTACCACATGAAGTTAATCCTACCACATGAAGTTAATCCTACCACATGAATCCACCACAGTTAATCCTACCACATGAAGTTAATCCTACCACATGAAGTTAATCCTACCACATGAAGTTAATCCTACCACATGAAGTTAATCCTACCACATGAAGTTAATCCTACCACATGAAGTTAATCCTACCACATGAAGTTAATCCTACCACATGAAGTTAATCCTACCACATGAAGTTAATCCTACCACATGAAGTTAATCCTACCACATGAAGTTAATCCTACCACATGAAGTTAATCCTACCACATGAAGTTAATCCTACCACATGAAGTTAATCCTACCACATGAAGTTAATCCTACCACATGAAGTTAATCCTACCACATGAAGTTAATCCTACCACATGAAGTTAATCCTACCACATGAAGTTAATCCTACCACATGAAGTTAATCCTACCACATGAAGTTAATCCTACCACATGAAGTTAATCCTACCACATGAAGTTAATCCTACCACATGAAGTTAATCCTACCACATGAAGTTAATCCTACCACATGAAGTTAACCCTACCACATGAAGTTAATCCTACCACATGAAGTTAATCCTACCACATGAAGTTAATCCTACCACATGAAGTTAATCCTACCACATGAAGTTAATCCTACCACATGAAGTTAATCCTACCACATGAAGTTAATCCTACCACATGAAGTTAATCCTACCACATGAAGTTAATCCTACCACACGAAGTTAATCCTACCACATGAATATCCTACCACATGAAGTTAATCCTACCACATGAAGTTAATCCTACCACATGAAGTTAATCCTACCACATGAAGTTAATCCTACCACATGAAGTTAATCCTACCACATGAAGTTAATCCTACCACATGAAGTTAATCCTACCACATGAAGTTAATCCTACCACATGAAGTTAATCCTACCACATGAAGTTAATCCTACCACATGAAGTTAATCCTACCACATGAAGTTAATCCTACCACATGAAGTTAATCCTACCACATGAAGTTAATCCTACCACATGAAGTTAATCCTACCACATGAAGTTAATCCTACCACATGAAGTTAATCCTACCACATGAAGTTAATCCTACCACATGAAGTTAATCCTACCACATGAAGTTAATCCTACCACATGAAGTTAATCCTACCACATGAAGTTAATCCTACCACATGAAGTTAATCCTACCACATGAAGTTAATCCTACCACATGAAGTTAATCCTACCACATGAAGTTAATCCTACCACATGAAGTTAATCCTACCACATGAAGTTAATCCTACCACATGAAGTTAATCCTACCACATGAAGTTAATCCTACCACATGAAGTTAATCCTACCACATGAAGTTAATCCTACCACATGAAGTTAATCCTACCACATGAAGTTAATCCTACCACATGAAGTTAATCCTACCACATGAAGTTAATCCTACCACATGAAGTTAATCCTACCACATGAAGTTAATCCTACCACATGAAGTTAATCCTACCACATGAAGTTAATCCTACCACATGAAGTTAATCCTACCACATGAAGTTAATCCTACCACATGAAGTTAATCCTACCACATGAAGTTAATCCTACCACATGAAGTTAATCCTACCACATGAAGTTAATCCTACCACATGAAGTTAATCCTACCACATGAAGTTAATCCTACCACATGAAGTTAATCCTACCACATGAAGTTAATCCTACCACATGAAGTTAATCCTACCACATGAAGTTAATCCTACCACATGAAGTTAATCCTACCACATGAAGTTAATCCTACCACATGAAGTTAATCCTACCACATGAAGTTAATCCTACCACATGAAGTTAATCCTACCACATGAAGTTAATCCTACCACATGAAGTTAATCCTACCACATGAAGTTAATCCTACCACATGAAGTTAATCCTACCACATGAAGTTAATCCTACCACATGAAGTTAATCCTACCACATGAAGTTAATCCTACCACATGAAGTTAATCCTACCACATGAAGTTAATCCTACCACATGAAGTTAATCCTACCACATGAAGTTAATCCTACCACATGAAGTTAATCCTACCACATGAAGTTAATCCTACCACATGAAGTTAATCCTACCACATGAAGTTAATCCTACCACATGAAGTTAATCCTACCACATGAAGTTAATCCTACCACATGAAGTTAATCCTACCACATGAAGTTAATCCTACCACATGAAGTTAATCCTACCACATGAAGTTAATCCTACCACATGAAGTTAATCCTACCAGATGAAGTGCTGGCGAGCGTTGTCCATGCTGTTACTTGTACACCATTGAGTATGGTGTAGCTGTTGGAAATAGCGCTCTGTCAATAGGATCACGTGAAAATGGAAAACCTAAGGAAAGGGTCAGTGAGTGGCAGGTGGCAGGTGGTAGGAGCGGGAGGAAGTATAGCCGAACGGCCCAGCGGGCAGGCATATTACCATCAAATATGTTCCAGGCATTGGATGACTGCCCCCAGGATAGTAGTAGTAAGGAGTCAGTGCTGGTCCTAGGAGACTCCCGTGTGCGACATTTAGAGCGGGTATTTTGTAAAGGTAGAAGGGACAGGATGTGCATCACCAGGCCTGGTGCCAAAGTGAAGGACCTGGTACCTGTGGTGGCACAGGTCACCAGTGATCACCAGTTTCATACAGTCATAGTGCATGTAGGGGTAAATAATATAGGTCCTGGTAGGAGTGAGGAGCTTCTGCGGGAGTACAGGGCCCTTCTGGCCACCCTGAAGGGTACCAATAGAGTCATTGTAACAGCAATTTTGCCTAGGGCTAGAGCCTCCCCTGAGTGGAGCTCTAGGGCACTGGCAGCTAACGCCAGTGTAGGAAAGCTCTGCCATGAGCTAGGTTTTACATTTGTAGACGAGTGGAGCAGGTATTATGCATCGTGGGACCTCTATCAGAGGGATTGCCTGCACTTCTCTGAGAAGGGGGTCCATGTGTTAGCCAAAGTGTACGAGCATGTCCTTCAGAGAAACTAGGAAAGGAGGTGGGGAGGGATGAAATTGCATTGCCAACTCAGGAATATTCCAAGTGTCAACCAAGGCAATAAAACCTCAAAGTCTGCAAATAGGGACAGCAGCAGTTCAAGGGGACAGAGTGATAGTTCATCAGCGATAAAAGAACTCCTCAGTATGAAAAAGCCAAAGATGGTTATGGAACATTTGTTAAGTGTATGATGTTTAATGTTCAGAGTATCCGTTCAAAATTTGATGAGTTCAAGTGTTATGAACCAGATTTTGTTTGCATTACGGAGGCATGGGTCAGTGAAGGGTATTTTGGAGATAACTTGCAGGACTATGAGATCCAGGGATACAATATGTTTTCGTGCAATAGGGGTCCAGCAATGAAAGGGGGTGGTGTAATGCTCTATATGAATAGCTTATTCAGTTCTCAAAAAGTAG
This sequence comes from Imbricaverruca yamaguchii, assembly GCA_034440575.1. NCBI lineage: Eukaryota > Metazoa > Arthropoda > Thecostraca > Neoverrucidae > Imbricaverruca > Imbricaverruca yamaguchii. The sequence continues at coordinate 52,434 of JAOTOL010000579.1, read as the reverse complement.
CAGGTGGGGATAAAAATGTGTCTGTGGAGTCCATTTGGCTTGATGTCACTGTGGGAAAAGGCAACAGCAATACTCTTAGGATAGGAGCTTTCTACCGATCAGGAACCCTGCCACATTCTCAGCAACTGGAGCTTGACAAGGTGATTTATGAGGAAATCAGTAGAAACTTTAAGAGGAAGTGCCTTATTCTTGGTGACTTTAATATAAACGATTATGAAAATGCTGGTGTTGGCTTCCTATCATGCAAAATGTTTAGGAAATGCCTTGAAGAGGACCTGTTCTTACACCAGTTTGCATCGGAACCTACCAGGTATGGTTCATTCTTGGACCTTGTATTCTTGGATTTAAGTGACTTGGTTCAAGACTTGACTGTAGGCGAAACTCTGGGAAGAAGTGACCATAACATAGTTAGATTCAAGGCACATGTAGGGGAAATTATCAAGGATAATTTGGTAAAGGTTCCAAATTTCAACAGAGCTGACTTTGACTGCATGAGAGCGGCTTTAAGTGCCATCAGAGGGGAAGAAGAATTCTCCAATTTAAATGCCTGTGAAATGTGGGAAAAGTTCAATTCTTACTTGAAGGAAATTCAGATTAGACATGTCCCCCAAAAGCAAAGACGCAAAAGAAGTGTAGGAAAGTCAGCATGGCTTACACCAGACTTGATAAAAGCAATTAAGGCTAAGAAAACTGCATTTAGAGTCTTTAAAGAAGCCTCAAATGTCGTTAATCTAAAGGCGTATCGAAAAGCTAGAGACACTGTGAAGCAAAAAAACCAGAGCAGCAAAACGAGCAAAAGAACTGAAAGTAGCTAGAAACTGTAATGGGGACAGTAAAAAGTTTTTAGTTTCTACAAACTGAGTAAAGTTTCTCGCGCAATTGGTCCACTGGAAGTAAACGGGACTACATTGAGTGAGGATAGTGAGATGGTTGAGGAGCTGAGCAAGCAGTTTAAACCAGTGTTTACATTGGAAGATATGACCAATCTGCCGACCGTACACCATAGTTCAGTGACATTGGATCAGAGAAATAATGTTGATTTCATTGATAGTGATGTTGTTTACAATCATATCAGGAAACAAACAAAAAGGAGCAGACCGATATATTTATGCGGGTGTTGGGGAAAAAAGGTATAATATTTTGTAGATCAGTTTCACAAAATGAAATTCAAACCGATTGGAAAATGGCAAATGTAGTTCCTATTTTCAAGAAAGGAGAAAGAGGGAAAGTTGAAAACTATAGGCCAGTAAGTCTCACATCCCAAGTCTGCAAGGTACTCGAATCAATTATCAAGGATAGAATAGTTAGTTATCTGGAAGGTAGCAGATTGCTTCAAGATACTCAACATGGGTTTAGAAAAGGACGATTGTGTCTCACAAACCTCTTGGACTTTTTGAACTTCGCCACAGAACAATTTGATCAGGGAAATCAGGTTGATGTAGCATATCTTGACTTTAGTAAGGCATTTGACAAGGTACCCCATAAACGGTTAATGATACAGCTTCAGTCCCATGGTATTGCAGATAGCATCTTAAAATGGATAGAGTTATGGCTTTCAGATAGACAGCAAAGAGTGATGCTAAATGGTACAAAGTCATCATGGCAAAATGTTCTTAGTGGAGTCCCCCAGGGGTCAGTACTGGGGCCACTACTGTTCGTTATATTTGTAAATAACATTGAAAGTGGCCTAAGCAGTAAAGTTTTGAAATTTGCGGATGATTTGAAGGCCTTTAGGGCAATAACAGGTCAAGATGAGCATATCTTGCTGCAAAAAGACTTAGATGAACTTGTGAAGTGGTCCGAAGAATGGCAAATGAAATTTAATTTTGATAAGTGCAAAATCATGCATGTAGGTAAGGAGCATATGAAGGCTCCATACTTGATGGGCGGCCAAGTGCTATCAGTGACTCAACAGGAGAAGGATTTAGGTGTTATTCTAAACACAAAACTGGGGGCATCAGAACAGACCAAGGAAACCAGGAAGAAGGCACTGAGAATGCTCGGGGCAATAAATAGGAATGTATCATACAGAAGTGAGGAAGTGATCAGGAAGCTTTACTGTGCATACTTCAGGCCACATTTGGAATACTGCATCCAACCTTGGTCTTCTAGCTATGAAAAAGATTGTTGGCTTTCAGAGAGAGTGCAAAAGAGGGCTACAAAACTGGTTAATGGCATAAGCAACCTGGCATACGAGGAAAGATTGAAGAAATTGAATATATCTTCACTTAGATATAGAAGGCTGAGAGGAGATCTTATCGAGGTCTTCAAATTTGTCCATGGTCTGGAGAGGGATTACCTTGGGGAAATGTTTGACTTGAATAGAAATGATGCAATTAGAGGTCATCAATTCAAAATTAAGGTTAACCACAGCAGAACAAGGTTAAGGCAAACTTTCTTCACCAACAGGGTAGTAGAACACTGGAGCCAGCTGCCAGAAAACATTGTCAGTAGCAGCACATTGAACATCTTTAAAAACAGCATAGACAATCATTATAAAAATAGAGGGCTTGTTTTTCAGTATTACAGGGAGGACTGATTGACATATTTTTGGTGGGCAACTGGTTCGGTGTACAGAGTGCAACCAAGAAGGGCCCTTGTGGCTCATAGTTGCACTAATATTTTATGTCTTTAGGTCTTCATGTCTAAGTTGCCCGTCTCACGATAAGAAAATTGTGGGTTCGAGTCTCACCTGTCGCCCCCCCCCCGGCGGTTTTAAAAAAGGGGGGCGCCACCCACTCAACGGTCGACGTGTCATGAAACCGACAACCACCATCCGTGAAACGCCACTAGAAGCGTTGTTCGGCACAAAGCCTGCCTGGAGGTGTTTATCATCTGCTGTCATGGCCCCCGGATGGGGAGAACAGTGCAGCCGCCCATGGCTGAACAGTGCAGCCGCCCATGGCTGAACAGTGCAGCTGTACATGGCTGAACAGTGCAGCTGTACATGGCTGAACAGTGCAGCTGTACATGGCTGAACAGTGCAGCTGTACATGGCTGAACAGTGCAGCTGTACATGGCTGAACAGTGCAGCTGTACATGGCTGAACAGTGCAGCTGTACATGGCTGAACAGTGCAGCTGTACATGGCTGAACAGTGCAGCCGTACATGGCTGAACAGTGCAGCTGTACATGGCTGAACAGTGCAGCCGTACATGGCTGAACAGTGCAGCTGTAACATGCAGCGTGGCTGAACAGTGCAGCTGTACATGGCTGAACAGTGCAGCCGCCCATGGCTGAACAGTGCAGCCGCCCATGGCTGAACAGTGCAGCCGCCCATGGCTGAACAGTGCAGCTGTACATGGCTGAACAGTGCAGCTGTACATGGCTGAACAGTGCAGCTGTACATGGCTGAACAGTGCAGCTGTACATGGCTGAACAGTGCAGCTGTACATGGCTGAACAGTGCAGCTGTACATGGCTGAACAGTGCAGCTGTACATGGCTGAACAGTGCAGCTGTACATGGCTGAACAGTGCAGCCGTACATGGCTGAACAGTGCAGCCGCCCATGGCTGAACAGTGCAGCCGCCCATGGCTGAACAGTGCAGACGCCCATGGCTGAACAGTGCAGCTGTACATGGCTGAACAGTGCAGCTGTACATGGCTCAACAGTGCAGCCGCCCATGGCTGAACAGTGCAGCCGCCCATGGCTGAACAGTGCAGCCGCCCATGGCTGAACAGTGCAGCCGCCCATGGCTGAACAGTGCAGCCGCCCATGGCTGAACAGTGCAGCCGCCCATGGCTGAACAGTGCAGCCGCACATCTATCTAAGTGCACCATTATCGGGCTGTCGTGACTGTCAGCCGCCGCGGCAAGCCGAGCAAGAGCATCCCCGATGTATCCCCAGACACGAACACCATTTATTTATCGCCAGGCTCGAGCATCAATGCATTAGCAGGCTGCCTCTGCCGGGCTCGTTCAGCAGAAGGTTCACCTCTCGGAGGAGAAGGCCGTCTCCGAGGCAAAATGCGCCACTTCGGCTAGGTTGAGTGCAGCCCATCCGTCCTGCCGCGATTTTCTGTGGAACGCGTCGTTCAGGAAATGTCCGCAGTGGTGGTCCCCGATGACACTGTGCTAATCCAAACAAGTGTCCCCACCTACCGAAAATGCATTGGTCCGCATCTGCTACTTTTTCGGGTTCATACGTGCCGTTTTTGTAAGCATCTTCATTTGCATGACACATCTACTTTATTGACACGTTTGGGGCTGTCAGTGTCAGTGTCAATGTTTTCGGCAAGATCCTGCTACGTGCTACTGAGGCGTAGCACGTTATCGGGTCCATCTGCTACCCTCCGTGGGGAGTAGCAGATGGCATTTGTTTGCACCTCTGCCACGCACATTAGGTGTGGCAGTGGAGCAAGGTTGCAACAAAGGTAAGTAGTCTGGCCCGCTGGCCCGCTGCTGGCTGCAGGCTGTCTCTCCCCGGCCCGCTGCTGGCTGCTGGCTGTCTCTCCCAGGCCAGCTGCTGGCTGTCTCTCCCCGGCCAGCTGCCGGCTGTCTCTCCCCGGCCAGCTGCCGGCTGTCTCTCCCCGGACAGCTGCAGGCTGTCTCTCTCCGGCCAGCTGCCGGCTGTCTCTCCCCGGCCAGCTGCAGGCTGTCTCTCCCCGGACAGCTGCAGGCTGTCTCTCTCCGGCCAGCTGCCGGCTGTCTCTCCCCGGCCAGCTGCCGGCTGTCTCTCCCCGGCCAGCTGCAGGCTGTCTCTCCCGGCCAGCTGCAGGCTGTCTCTCCCCGGCCAGCTGCCGGCTGTCTCTCCCCGGCCAGCTGCCGGCTGTCTCTCCCCGGCCAGCTGCAGGCTGTCTCTCCCCGGCCAGCTGCCGGCTGTCTCTCCCCGGCCAGCTGCCGGCTGTCTCTCCCCGGCCAGCTGCCAGCTGTCTCTCTCCGGACAGCTGCCGGCTGTCTCTCCCCGGCCAGCTGCAGGCTGTCTCTCCCCGGCCAGCTGCAGGCTGTCTCTCCCCGGCCAGCTGCAGGCTGTCTCTCCCCGGCCAGCTGCCGGCTGTCTCTCTCCGGACAGCTGCCGGCTGTCTCTCTCCGGACAGCTGCCGGCTGTCTCTCCCCGGCCAGCTGCAGGCTGTCTCTCCCCGGACAGCTGCCGGCTGTCTCTCCCCGGCCAGCTGCAGGCTGTCTCTCCCCGGCCAGCTGCAGGCTGTCTCTCCCCGGCCAGCTGCAGGCTGTCTCTCCCCGGCCAGCTGCAGGCTGTCTCTCCCCGGCCAGCTGCCGGCTGTCTCTCCCCGGCCAGCTGCAGGCTGTCTCTCCCCGGCCAGCTGCAGGCTGTCTCTCCCCGGCCAGCTGCCGGCTGTCTCTCCCCGGCCAGCTGCCGGCTGTCTCTCGCCGGCCAGCTGCAGGCTGTCTCTCTCCGGACAGCTGCAGGCTGTCTCTCCCCGGCCAGCTGCCAGCTGTCTCTCTCCGGACAGCTGCCGGCTGTCTCTCCCCGGCCAGCTGCAGGCTGTCTCTCCCCGGCCAGCTAGCTGCCGGCTGTCTCTCCCCGGCCAGCTGCAGGCTGTCTCTCCCCGGCCAGCTGCAGGCTGTCTCTCCCCGGCCAGCTGCAGGCTGTCTCTCCCCGGCCAGCTGCAGGCTGTCTCTCCCCGGCCAGCTGCCGGCCTGCAGGCTGTCTCTCCCCGGCCAGCTGCAGGCTGTCTCTCCCCGGCCAGCTGCAGGCTGTCTCCCCGGCCAGCTGCAGGCGTCTCTCCCCGGCCAGCTGCAGGCTGTCTCCCCGGCCAGCTGCAGGCTGTCTCTCCCCGGCCAGCTGCAGGCTCGTCTCTCCCCCGGCCAGCTGCCGGCTGTCTCTCCCCGGCCAGCTGCAGGCTGTCTCTCCCCGGCCAGCTGCAGGCTGTCTCTCCCCGGCCAGCTGCAGGCTGTCTCTCCCCGGCCAGCTGCAGGCCCCCCGGCCAGCTGCAGGCTGTCTCTCCCCGGCCAGCTGCAGGCGTCTCTCCCCGGCCAGCTGCAGGCTGTCTCCTCTCCCCGGCCAGCTGCAGGCTGTCTCTCCCCGGCCAGCTGCAGGCTGTCTCTCCCCGGCCAGCTGCAGGCTGTCTCTCCCCGGCCAGCTGCAGGCTGTCTCTCCCCGGCCAGCTGCAGGCTGTCTCTCCCGGCCAGCTGCAGGCTGTCTCTCCCCGGCCAGCTGCAGGCTGTCTCTCCCCGGCCAGCTGCAGGCTGTCTCTCCCCGGCCAGCTGCAGGCTGTCTCTCCCCGGCCAGCTGCAGGCTCGTCTCTCCCCGGCCAGCTGCAGGCTGTCTCTCCCCGGCCAGCTGCAGGCTGTCTCTCCCCGGCCAGCTGCAGGCTGTCTCTCCCCGGCCAGCTGCAGGCCGTCTCTCCCCGGCCAGCTGCAGGCTGTCTCTCCCGGCCAGCTGCCTCCCCCCGGCCAGCTGCAGGCTGTCTCTCCCCGGCCAGCTGCAGGCTGTCTCTCCCCGGCCAGCTGCAGGCTGATCTCTCCCCGGCCAGCTGCAGGCTGTCTCTCCCCGGCCAGCTGCAGGCTGTCTCTCCCCGGCCAGCTGCAGGCTGTCTCTCCCCGGCCAGCTGCCGGCTGTCTCTCCCCGGCCAGCTGCAGGCTGTCTCTCCCCGGCCAGCTGCAGGCTGTCTCTCCCCGGCCAGCTGCCAGCTGCCTCTCCCCGGCCAGCTGCAGGCTGTCTCTCCCCGGCCAGCTGCAGGCTGTCTCTCCCCGGCCAGCTGCAGGCTGTCTCTCCCCGGCCAGCTGCAGGCTGTCTCTCCCCGGCCAGCTGCAGGCTGTCTCTCCCCGGCCAGCTGCAGGCTGTCTCTCCCCGGCCAGCTGCAGGCTGTCTCTCCCCGGCCAGCTGCCAGCTGTCTCTCCCCCGGCCAGCTGCCAGGCTGTCTCTCCCCGGCCAGCTGCAGGCTGTCTCTCCCCGGCCAGCTGCAGGCTGTCTCTCCCGGCCAGCTGCAGGCTGTCTCTCCCCGGCCAGCTGCAGGCTCGTCTCTCCCCGGCCAGCTGCAGGCTGTCTCTCCCCCGGCCAGCTGCCAGGCTGTCTCTCCCCGGCCAGCTGCAGGCTGTCTCTCCCCGGCCAGCTGCAGGCTGTCTCTCCCGGCCAGCTGCAGGCTGTCTCTCCCCGGCCAGCTGCAGGCTGTCTCTCCCCGGCCAGCTGCAGGCTGTCTCTCCCCGGCCAGCTGCAGGCTGTCTCTCCCCGGCCAGCTGCAGGCTGTCTCTCCCCCGGCCAGCTGCAGGCTGTCTCTCCCCGGCCAGCTGCAGGCTGTCTCTCCCCGGCCAGCTGCAGGCTGTCTCTCCCCGGCCAGCTGCCCCTCCCCGCCAGCTGCAGGCTGTCTCCCCGAGCGGCCAGCTGCAGGCTGTCTCTCCCCGGCCAGCTGCAGGCTGTCTCTCCCCGGCCAGCTGCAGGCTGTCTCTCCCCGGCCAGCTGCAGGCTGTCTCTCCCCGGCCAGCTGCCGGCTGTCTCTCCCCGGCCAGCTGCCGGCAGCTGCAGGCTGTCTCTCCCCGGCCAGCTGCAGGCTGTCTCTCCCCCGGCCAGCTGCCGGCTGTCTCTCCCCGGCCAGCTGCAGGCTGTCTCTCCCGGCCAGCTGCAGGCTGTCTCTCCCCGGCCAGCTGCAGGCTGTCTCTCCCCGGCCAGCTGCAGCTGTCTCTCCCGCCAGCTGCCGGCTGTCTCTCCCCGGCCAGCTGCAGGCTGTCTCTCCCCGGCCAGCTGCAGGCTGTCTCTCCCCGGCCAGCTGCAGGCTGTCTCTCCCCGGCCAGCTGCAGGCTGTCTCTCCCCGGCCAGCTGCAGGCTGTTCTCTCCCCGGCCAGCTGCAGGCTGTCTCTCCCCGGCCAGCTGCAGGCTGTCTCTCCCCGGCCAGCTGCAGGCTCGTCTCTCCCCGGCCAGCTGCAGGCTGTCTCTCCCGGCCAGCTGCAGGCTGTCTCTCCCCGGCCAGCTGCAGGCTGTCTCTCCCCGGCCAGCTGCCGGCTGTCTCTCCCGGCCAGCTGCCAGGCTGTCTCTCCCCGGCCAGCTGCAGGCTGTCTCTCCCCGGCCAGCTGCAGGCTGTCTCTCCCCGGCCAGCTGCAGGCTGTCTCTCCCCGGCCAGCTGCAGGCTGTCTCTCCCCGGCCAGCTGCAGGCTGTCTCTCCCCGGCCAGCTGCAGGCTGTCCCCCGGCCAGCTGCCAGCTGTCTCTCCCCGGCCAGCTGCAGGCTGTCTCTCCCGGCCAGCTGCAGGCTGTCTCTCCCCGGCCAGCTGCAGGCTGTCTCTCCCCGGCCAGCTGCAGGCTGTCTCTCCCCGGCCAGCTGCAGGCTGTCTCTCCCCGGCCAGCTGCAGGCTGTCTCTCCCCGGCCAGCTGCGCTGCAGGCTGTCTCTCCCCGGCCAGCTGCAGGCTGTCTCTCCCCGGCCAGCTGCAGGCTGTCTCTCCCCGGCCAGCTGCTCAGCTGTCTCTCCCCGGCCAGCTGCGGCGTCTCCCCCAGCTGCAGTTGTCTCTCCCCGGCCAAGCTGGCCAGCTGCAGGCGTCTCTCCCGGCCAGCTGCCGGCTGTCTCTCCCCGGCCAGCTGCAGGCGTCTCTCCCCGGCCAGCTGCAGGCTGTCTCTCCCGGCCAGCTGCAGGCTGTCTCTCCCCGGCCAGCTGCAGGCTGTCTCTCCCCGGCCAGCTGCAGGCTGTCTCTCCCCGGCCAGCTGCAGGCTGTCTCTCCCCCGGCCAGCTGCAGGCTGTCTCTCCCCGGCCAGCTGCAGGCTGTCTCTCCCCGGCCAGCTGCAGGCTGTCTCTCCCCGGCCAGCTGCAGGCTGTCTCTCCCCGGCCAGCTGCAGGCTGTCTCTCCCCGGCCAGCTGCAGGCTGTCTCTCCCCGGCCAGCTGCAGGCTGTCTCTCCCCGGCCAGCTGCAGGCTGTCTCTCCCCGGCCAGCTGCAGGCTGTCTCTCCCCGGCCAGCTGCAGGCTGTCTCTCCCCGGCCAGCTGCAGGCTGTCTCTCCCCGGCCAGCTGCCAGGCTGTCTCTCCCCGGCCAGCTGCAGGCTGTCTCTCCCCGGCCAGCTGCAGGCTGTCTCTCCCCGGCCAGCTGCAGGCTGTCTCTCCCCGGCCAGCTGCAGGCTCTCTCCCGGCCAGCTGCAGGCTGTCTCTCCCGGCCAGCTGCAGGCTGTCTCCCCCCGGCCAGCTGCAGGCTGTCTCTCCCCGGCCAGCTGCAGGCTGTCTCTCCCCGGCCAGCTGCAGGCTGTCTCTCCCCGGCCAGCTGCAGGCTGTCTCTCCCCGGCCAGCTGCAGGCTGTCTCTCCCCGGCCAGCTGCAGGCTGTCTCTCCCCGGCCAGCTGCAGGCTGTCTCTCCCCGGCCAGCTGCAGGCTGTCTCTCCCCGGCCAGCTGCAGGCTGTCTCTCCCCGGCCAGCTGCAGGCTGTCTCTCCCCGGCCAGCTGCAGGCTGTCTCTCCCCGGCCAGCTGCAGGCTGTCTCTCCCCGGCCAGCTGCAGGCTGTCTCTCCCCGGCCAGCTGCAGGCTGTCTCTCCCCGGCCAGCTGCAGGCTTCTCCCCGGCCAGCTGCAGGCTGTCTCTCCCCGGCCAGCTGCAGGCTGTCTCTCCCCGGCCAGCTGCAGGCTGTCTCTCCCCGGCCAGCTGCAGGCTGTCTCTCCCCGGCCAGCTGCAGGCTGTCTCTCCCCCGGCCAGCTGCAGGCTGTCTCTCCCCGGCCAGCTGCAGGCTGTCTCTCCCCGGCCAGCTGCAGGCTGTCTCTCCCCGGCCAGCTGCAGGCTGTCTCTCCCCGGCCAGCTGCAGGCTGTCTCTCCCCGGCCAGCTGCAGGCTGTCTCTCCCCGGCCAGCTGCAGGCTGTCTCTCCCCCGGCCAGCTGCGGCTCTCCCCGGCCAGCTGCAGGCTGTCTCTCCCCGGCCAGCTGCAGGCTGTCTCTCCCCGGCCAGCTGCAGGCTGTCTCTCCCCGGCCAGCTGCCGGCTGTCTCTCCCCGGCCAGCTGCAGGCCCGTCTCTCCCCGGCCAGCTGCAGGCTGTCTCTCCCCGGCCAGCTGCAGGCTGTCTCTCCCCGGCCAGCTGCAGGCCGTCTCTCCCCGGCCAGCTGCAGGCTGTCTCTCCCCCGGCCAGCTGCAGGCTGTCTCTCCCCGGCCAGCTGCAGGCTGTCTCTCCCCGGCCAGCTGCAGGCTGTCTCTCCCCGGCCAGCTGCAGGCTGATCTCTCCCCGGCCAGCTGCAGGCTGTCTCTCCCCGGCCAGCTGCCGGCTGTCTCTCCCCGGCCAGCTGCAGGCTGTCTCTCCCCGGCCAGCTGCAGGCTTGTCTCTCCCCGGCCAGCTGCAGGCTGTCTCTCCCCGGCCAGCTGCAGGCGTCTCTCCCGGCCAGCTGCAGGCTGTCTCTCCCCGGCCAGCTGCAGGCTGTCTCTCCCCGGCCAGCTGCAGGCTGTCTCTCCCCGGCCAGCTGCCGGCTGTCTCTCCCCGGCCAGCTGCCGGCTGTCTCTCCCCGGCCAGCTGCCGGCTGTCTCTCCCCGGCCAGCTGCCAGCTGTCTCTCCCCGGCCAGCTGCCGGCTGTCTCTCTCCGGCCAGCTGCCGGCTGTCTCTCCCCGGCCAGCTGCCGGCTGTCTCTCCCCGGCCAGCTGCCGGCTGTCTCTCCCCGGCCAGCTGCAGGCTGTCTCTCCCCGGCCAGCTGCAGGCTGTCTCTCTCCGGCCAGCTGCAGGCTGTCTCTCCCCGGCCAGCTGCAGGCTGTCTCTCCCCGGCCAGCTGCAGGCTGTCTCTCTCCGGCCAGCTGCAGGCTATCTCTCCCCGGCCAGCTGCAGGCTGTCTCTCCCCGGCCAGCTGCCGGCTGTCTCTCCCCGGCCAGCTGCCGGCTGTCTCTCCCCGGCCAGCTGCAGGCTGTCTCTCCCCCGGCCAGCTGCAGGCTGTCTCTCCCCGGCCAGCTGCAGGCTGTCTCTCCCCGGCCAGCTGCAGGCTGTCTCTCCCCGGCCAGCTGCAGGCTGTCTCTCCCCGGCCAGCTGCCAGCTGTCTCTCCCCGGCCAGCTGCCAGCTGTCTCTCCCCGGCCAGCTGCGAGCGTCTCTCTCCGGCCAGCTGCAGGCTGTCTCTCCCCGGCCATCTGCAGGCTGTCTCTCCCCGGCCAGCTGCAGGCTGTCTCTCCCCGGCCAGCTGCAGGCTGTCTCTCTCCGGACAGCTGCCGGCTGTCTCTCCCCGGCCAGCTGCAGGCTGTCTCTCCCCGGCCAGCTGCAGGCTGTCTCTCTCCGGACAGCTGCCGGCTGTCTCTCCCCGGCCAGCTGCAGGCTGTCTCTCCCCGGCCAGCTGCAGGCTGTCTCTCCCCGGCCAGCTGCAGGCTGTCTCTCCCCGGCCAGCTGCAGGCTGTCTCTCTCCGGACAGCTGCCGGCTGTCTCTCCCCCGGCCAGCTGCAGGCTGTCTCTCCCCGGCCAGCTGCAGGCTGTCTCTCCCCGGCCAGCTGCAGGCTGTCTCTCCCCGGACAGCTGCCGGCTGTCTCTCCCCGGCCAGCTGCCGGCTGTCTCTCCCCGGCCAGCTGCAGGCTGTCTCTCCCCGGCCAGCTGCAGGCTGTCTCTCCCCGGCCAGCTGCCGGCTGTCTCTCCCCGGCCAGCTGCCGGCTGTCTCTCCCCGGCCAGCTGCCGGCTGTCTCTCTCCGGACAGCTGCCGGCTGTCTCTCCCCGGCCAGCTGCCGGCTGTCTCTCCCCGGCCAGCTGCAGGCTGTCTCTCCCCGGCCAGCTGCAGGCTGTCTCTCCCCCGGACAGCTGCAGGCTGTCTCTCCCCGGCCAGCTGCAGGCTGTCTCTCCCCGGCCAGCTGCAGGCTGTCTCTCCCCGGCCAGCTGCAGGCTGTCTCTCCCCGGCCAGCTGCAGGCTGTCTCTCCCCGGCCAGCTGCCGGCTGTCTCTCCCCGGCCAGCTGCAGGCTGTCTCTCCCCGGCCAGCTGCAGGCTGTCTCTCCCCGGCCAGCTGCAGGCTGTCTCTCCCCGGCCAGCTGCAGGCTGTCTCTCCCCGGCCAGCTGCCGGCTGTCTCTCCCCGGCCAGCTGCCAGCTGTCTCTCCCCGGCCAGCTGCCGGCTGTCTCTCCCCGGCCAGCTGCAGGCTGTCTCTCCCCGGCCAGCTGCAGGCTGTCTCTCCCCGGCCAGCTGCCGGCTGTCTCTCCCCGGCCAGCTGCCGGCTGTCTCTCCCCGGCCAGCTGCAGGCTGTCTCTCCCCGGCCAGCTGCAGGCTGTCTCTCCCCGGCCAGCTGCCGGCTGTCTCTCCCCGGCCAGCTGCCAGCTGTCTCTCCCCGGCCAGCTGCAGGCTGTCTCTCCCCGGCCAGCTGCAGGCTGTCTCTCCCCGGCCAGCTGCAGGCTGTCTCTCCCCGGCCAGCTGCAGGCTGTCTCTCCCCGGCCAGCTGCCGGCTGTCTCTCCCCGGCCAGCTGCAGGCTGTCTCTCCCGGACAGCTGCCAGCTGTCTCTCCCCGGCCCGCTGCCAGCTGTCTCTCTCCGGACAGCTGCCGGCTGTCTCTCCCCGGCCAGCTGCAGGCTGTCTCTCCCCGGCCAGCTGCAGGCTGTCTCTCCCCGGCCAGCTGCAGGCTGTCTCTCCCCGGCCAGCTGCAGGCTGTCTCTCCCCGGCCAGCTGCAGGCTGTCTCTCTCCGGCCAGCTGCAGGCTGTCTCTCTCCGGCCAGCTGCAGGCTGTCTCTCCCCCGGCCAGCTGCAGGCTGTCTCTCCCCGGCCAGCTGCAGGCTGTCTCTCCCCGGCCAGCTGCAGGCTGTCTCTCCCCGGCCAGCTGCAGGCTGTCTCTCCCCGGCCAGCTGCAGGCTGTCTCTCCCCCGGCCAGCTGCAGGCTGTCTCTCCCCGGCCAGCTGCAGGCTGTCTCCCCCGGCCGGCTGCTGGCTGTCTCTCCCCGGCCAGCTGCTGGCTGTCTCTCCCCGGCCAGCTGCAGGCTGTCTCTCTCCGCACAGCTGCAGGCTGTCTCTCCCCGGCCAGCTGCAGGCTGTCTCTCCCCGGCCAGCTGCAGGCTGTCTCTCCCCGGCCAGCTGCAGGCTGTCTCTCCCCGGCCAGCTGCTGGCTGTCTCTCCCCGGCCAGCTGCCAGCTGTCTCTCCCCGGCCAGCTGCCGGCTGTCTCTCCCCGGCCAGCTGCTGGCTGTCTCTCCCCGGCCAGCTGCAGGCTGTCTCTCCCCGGCCAGCTGCCAGCTGCCAGCTGCCAGCTGTCTCTCCCCGGCCAGCTGCCGGCTGTCTCTCCCCGGCCAGCTGCTGGCTGTCTCTCCCCGGCCAGCTGCAGGCTGTCTCTCCCCGGCCAGCTGCCAGCTGTCTCTCCCCGGCCAGCTGCCGGCTGTCGGGGGACATTTCCGGAACGACGCGTTCGACGGAAAATCGCTGCAGGACGGATGGGCTGCACTCAACCTAGCGGGACGTGACTACTTTACGTAAAGTAGTCACGTGCAGAACGTCACAGTCCATCACATTTGTTGACATTATTGGCACCATGTGACAAAACCTGACATCATGGAACGGTATTTAGCAGCTCACAACGCTTGGCAGCACACAAACATGGCTGCCGTCCGCAGCACACAACAGTCAGCTACCGTCCGCAGCCAGTCTCCTGATTACCCGCTGTTTAGCGTGGCCCGGCTACCGTCCGCAGGCAGTCTCCTCCTGATTACCCGCTGTTTAGCGTGGCCCAGCTACCGTCCACAGGCAGTCTCCTGATTACCCGCTGGTTAGCGTGGCCCAGCTACCGTCCACAGGCAGTCTCCTGATTACCCGCTGCTTAGCGTGGCCCAGCTACCGTCCGCAGGCAGTCTCCCGATTACCCGCTGCTTAGCGTGGCCCAGCTACCGTCCGCAGGCAGTCTCCTGATTACCCGCTGTTTAGCGTAGCCCAGTTACCGTCCGCAGGCAGTCTCCTGATTACCCGCTGCTTAGCGAGGCCCAGCTACCGTCCACAGGCAGTCTCCTGATTACACGCTGTTTAGCGTAACCCAGTTACCGTCCGCAGGCAGTCTCCTGATTACCCGCTGTTATCGTGGCCCGGCTACCGTCCGCAGGCAGTCTCCTGATTACCCGCTGTTATCGTGGCCCGGCTACCGTCCGCAGGCAGTCTCCTGATTACCCGCTGTTTAGCGTAGCCCAGTTACCGTCCGCAGGCAGCCTCCTCCTGATTACCCGCTGTTTAGCGTGGCCCAGCTACCGTCCACAGGCAGTCTCCTGATTACCCGCTGCTTAGCGAGGCCCAGCTACCGTCCGCAGGCAGTCTCCTGATTACCCGCTGTTTAGCGTAGCCCAGTTACCGTCCGCAGGCAGTCTCCTGATTACCCGCTGTTATCGTGGCCCGGCTACCGTCCGCAGGCAGTCTCCTGATTACCCGCTGTTATCGTGGCCCGGCTACCGTCCGCAGGCAGTCTCCTGATTACCCGCTGCTTAGCGAGCCCAGCTACCGTCCGCAGGCAGCCTCCTCCTGATTACCCGCTGTTATCGTGGCCCGGCTACCGTCCGCAGGCAGTCTCCTGATTACCCGCTGCTTAGCGAGGCCCAGCTACCGTCCACAGGCAGTCTCCTGATTACCCGCTGTTTAGCGAGGCCCAGCTACCGTCCGCAGGCAGTCTCCTGATTACCCGCTGTTATCGTGGCCCGGCTACCGTCCGCAGGCAGTCTCCTGATTACCCGCTGTTTAGCGAGGCCCAGCTACCGTCCGCAGGCAGTCTCCTGATTACCCGCTGTTATCGTGGCCCGGCTACCGTCCGCAGGCAGTCTCCTGATTACCCGCTGCTTAGCGAGCCCAGCTACCGTCCGCAGGCAGCCTCCTCCTGATTACCCGCTGTTATCGTGGCCCGGCTACCGTCCGCAGGCAGTCTCCTGATTACCCGCTGCTTAGCGTGGCCCAGCTACCGTCCGCAGTTGATTAAAGCCGGTAGGCCTCACCGCCCATGACGTAATGTTCGTAAACAATATCGAGGAGCCGCTCAGCCTCACCGAAAATGGACATCTCCAATCTCATCTCCATCTCCAATCTCAGCGCAAATCTTTGCAGGCGCATCGGCTATTTCCTCAAATATGAAAATTTGCCTGTCGCCCATTAACGTAGCGCTGGGACCCATTCACGGTCCGGGAATGGTTCCGCGCCCCGCCGTAGCATGAGTGGTCTATGGCGATGACGGCGGGCCGACAGCCTCGGGCCACGCCGCAGGCCACGCCGGCGGCGGCCTGCCGCTGAAGGTGGATGAAGATCAAAATATACTTCCACTAGACAATATGCGAGAAAAAAAAAATGATGTGCGCAATATGTCGCTGTACATAGCGATTAAGTTGACGTCTGAGGGCAGGCTAGCTTCAGCCAGCGCCGTCTTGGGGGGTCTTCAACCGCCCCCACCGCCCCCTCAGGATTTTCGCGGATAGTGGAAGAATGGCGTTCATGAGCGCGCCGAAATTTGGCATACCTTTTCTCACATAAATTTGCCATGTTGTGTCAAACTTTGGAGTCAGGTCATTCATGGTCAACGAGTTAGTTTAGGTGAAGTGAGGTCAGCTCCCAAAAAAATTAAACCAGTCGTCACGCTTTGGCGGATAAATATTTTGATGAAACTTTCAGCGTTTGCTCATCTTTACGGACGCAACAAAACGCACCCGAGACATTTTTTTCTTCTCTTTTTTTCGTTTAGAAGAAACCTATTAAAACCTATTAGTTTTGCATACTTGCCTATTAGACCTAAGCATTTTTATTACAGCAATTTGACATCGAACAACGTTTTTCCAGTCCGCTCTACGCATTAGAAAAGGAAAATGAAGGAAAACTTGAAAATCACAATTTTGACTTTAAAAAAAAAAATATTTCTGGGTGGCTAAAAAATTGCATGGTCTTGGTCCATTCCGGCATCCATTTCTGATTCCAGATATTTTTCTCAAATATCCCCCAAAAGGAAATCTCCAGAGCCAAAAACATGATGTAAGTCGTGAAGACCTAGGCCCCTAGTGACGTAACATTTTGTGGAAATGGGGTGGTAGTGATGTCGGACTCTAGTCGTCGAGCGCTTTCCGATGACACCTCCTTCGTTTTCGTGCGACGCTTAGTTTGGATATTAGAGGAGGATTCCTATTACCTCCCCCCCCCTCCCCCAGAGACTGTGTGGGAGTATCTGACCGGAGAGCCCCGGTCAATAAATGCATTTCGCATCATGGTTTATGGATACACTCATATATTGAAACTATATTTTTCGCGCACACACAAGTCACCGCTCGAGCGCGCTTGTCGCGGACGCGTACGTCAAAATTCTTGAGTGGCATCAGGAACCGACCTGTTTTCTTGCTTCACTGGAGATCCACCGATGTCCGCATTAACATTGCGTCTGATGCCTAAAGTGGCGACTAAAAGCCGCGTCAGCCCAATAATGTACACTTTGTCAGACACGTCTTGCGCTGACAATAGGAATACATGTCATCGGTGAGTACCCAGACCGAACCAATGAACAGCCAATAACGTGGCACACCAGCACAACTCATTATCAGACAATAACGGCCACATAACCCATATACAGCCAATAACGTGGCACACAAGCACAACTCATTATCAGACAATAACGGCCACATAACTCATAAACAGCCAATAACGTGGCACACCAGCACAGCCCATCAGCAGACAATAACGGCCACATAACCCATATACAGCCAATAACGTGGCACACCAGCACAACTCATTATCAGACAATAACGGCCACATAACCCATATACAGCCAATAACGTGGCACACCAGCACAGCCCATCAGCAGACAATAACGGCCACATAACCCATATACAGCCAATAACGTGGCACACCAGCACAACTCATTATCAGACAATAACGGCCACATAACCCATATACAGCCAATAACGTGGCACACCAGCACAGCCCATCAGCAGACAATAACGGCCACATAACCCATATACAGCCAATAACGTGGCACACCAGCACAGCCCATCAGCAGACAATAACGGGCACAGCACACATCAACGGCCAATATCGGAGCACACCAGCAGCTGTACCAGCAGCTGTACCAGCAGCCGGCGGCCCGGCCAGCCCGCGCGCCGACAGCCACACGCCACCACCACACAGTCGACATCGCGACCACGTCCAACTCACGTCACGGCTGCCGACCTCGCGCCGTCGAACGTCATTCGTGACGTCACCGCACGCAAGGAAACAAAGCCGCGTTCAGTCGTCCACACCGCGGATATTTTTTTGGCGGCACGGCTTACTATCGTGGTTTGGTGACTG
Source organism: Imbricaverruca yamaguchii (assembly GCA_034440575.1). Taxonomy (NCBI): domain Eukaryota; kingdom Metazoa; phylum Arthropoda; class Thecostraca; family Neoverrucidae; genus Imbricaverruca; species Imbricaverruca yamaguchii. Next base: position 35,365 of record JAOTOL010000579.1, on the reverse strand, counting down.
GGTCAAGGTGCCAGGTCGGCCATACACGACCTGGCCTGACCCGACGGTCGCCTCTGGCATTTCTTTTCCATCACGCACAGGTCGTCGCATACGTCATCGCATACGTCATCGCATACGTCATCGCATACGTCACCATACACGTCATCGCATACGTCACCATACACGCCATCGTGTACGTCACCGCATACGTCACCATACACGCCATCGTGTACGTCATCGCATACGTCACCGTACACGCCATCGTGTACGTCATCGTGTACGTCACCGTACACGTAATCGTGTACGTCATCGCATACGTTACTGTGCACGTCATCGTGTACGTCATCGCATACGTCACCATACACGTCATCGTGTACGTCATCGCATACGTCACCATACACGTCATCGTGTACGTCATCACATACGTCACCATACACGTCATCGTGTACGTCATCGCATACGTCACCATACACGTCATCGTGTACGTCATCGCATACGTCACCATACACGTCATCGTGTACGTCATCGCATACGTCACCGTACACGTCATCGTGTACGTCACCATACACGTCACCGCATACGTCATCGCATACGTCATCATACACGTCATCGTGTACGTCATCGCATGCGTCACCATGCACGTCATCGTGTACGTCATCGCATACGTCACCGTACACGTCATCGTGTACGTCATCGCATACGTCACTGTACACGTCATCGTGTACGTCATCGCATACGTCACCATACACGTCATCGTGTACGTCATCGCATACGTCACCGTACACGCCATCGTGTACGTCATCGCATACGTCACTGTACACGCCATCGTGTACGTCATCGCATACGTCACCGTACACGTCATCGTGTACGTCATCGCATACGTCATCATACACGTCATCATGTGCGTCATCGCATACGTCACTGTACACGTCATCGTGTACGTCATCGCATACGTCACCGTACACGTCATCGTGTACGTCATCGCATACGTCACCATACACGTCATCATGTACGTCATCGCATACGTCACTGTACACGTCATCGTGTACGTCATCGCATACGTCACAGTACACGTCATCGTGTACGTCATCGCATACGTCATCATACACGTCATCATGTACGTCATCGCATACGTCACTGTACACGTCATCGTGTACGTCATCGCATACGTCACTGTACACGCCATCGTGTACGTCATCGCATACGTCACCATACACGTCATCGTGTACGCCACGGCCGGTAGATGGCCGGCGCCGGTCAGTTCTCAGGTCCGCTCCCCCCCCCCACACCTGGCCACACAGACGAGGATGCCCAGCCGTCGGGTCATACTGCAGACAAGAGACAAAGCAAAAGACAAGAGACAAAACAAAAGACAGGAGACAAAGCAAAAGACGAGAGACAAGAGACAAGAGACAAAGCAAAAGACAAGAGGCAAAACAATGAGAGGAGACAAAGGAAAAGACAAGAGGCAAAGCAAAGGACAAGAGACAAAGCAAAAGACAAGAGACAAAGCAAAAGACAAGAGACAAAGCGAAAGACAAGAGACAAAACAAAAGACAGGAGACAAAGCAAAAGACGAGAGACAAGAGACAAGAGACAAAGCAAAAGACAAGAGGCAAAACAATGACAGGAGACAAAGGAAAAGACAAGAGGCAAAGCAAAGGACAAGAGACAAAGCAAAAGACAAGAGACAAAGCAAAAGACAAGAGACAAAGCGAAAGACAAGAGACAAAACAAAAGACAGGAGACAAAGCAAAAGACGAGAGACAAGAGACAAGAGACAAAGCAAAAGACAAGAGGCAAAACAATGACAGGAGACAAAGGAAAAGACAAGAGGCAAAGCAAAGGACAAGAGACAAAGCAAAAGACAAGAGACAAAGCAAAAGACAAGAGACAAAGCGAAAGACAAGAGACAAAGCAAAAGACAAGAGACAAAGCAAAAGACAAGAGACAAAGCAGAAGACAAGAGACAAGAGACAAAGCAAAATACAAGAGACAAGAGACAAAGCAAAAGACAAGAGACAAAGCAAAATACAAGAGACAAGAGACAAAGCAAAAGACAAGAGACAAAGCAAAAGACAAGAGACAAAGCAAAAGACAAGAGACAAAGCAAAAGACAAGAGACAAAGAAAAAAGACAAGAGACAAAGCCAAAGACAAGAGACAAAGCAAAAGACAAGAGACAAAGCAAAAGACAAGAGACAAAGCAAAAGACAAGAGACAAGAGACAAAGCAAAATACAAGAGACAAGAGACAAAGCAAAAGACAAGAGACAAAGCAAAAGACAAGAGACAAAGCAAAAGACAAGAGACAAAGCAAAAGACAAGAGACAAAGCAAAAGACAAGAGACAAAGCAAAAGACAAGAGACAAAGCAAAAGACCAGAGACAAAGCAAAAGACAAGAGATAAAGAAAAAAGACAAGAGACAAAGCCAAAGACAAGAGACAAAGCAAAAGACAAGAGACAAAGCAAAAGACAAGAGACAAAGCCAAAGACAAGAGACAAAGCCAAAGACAAGAGACAAAGCAAAAGACAAGAGACAAAGCAAAAGACAAGAGACAAAGCAAAAGACAAGAGACAAAGCAAAAGACAAGAGACGAAGCAGAAAACCAGAGACAAGAGGGAAATCGAAAGACAAGGGACAAAGCAGAAAACAAGAGACAAGAGACAAAGCGAAATACAAGAGACAAGAGACAAAGCAAAATAGAAGAGACAAGAGACAAAGTAAACGACAAGAGAAAAGAGATGCGACGTCGGACCGTGTCGCCCGACGGCTGGCGTGACGTCAGACCGTCACCCGTGACGTCATACCGGACCCGTGACGTCAGACCGTCACCCGGCCGGCCGGCGGACCCACACTTAGCCAACTCGGGCTCTTCTAAAACTCTTCCCAGCCGCCTCGTTGCTGCACGTGCCACGCGCGCCACTCTACACGGTGCTGACCTTCACCTGGCGAGCTCGTCCCGACGAGTACGAGCCGCGCACTATCGGCGGCCGCAGGGTGACGCACTGCACGTTCTGACTCTTCCCGCCGGCCTCGTCTGCCGACAGGTAACAGCCAGTCAGTACTGGGCCATGTCGGAGCGGCAGTACTGGGCTGTGGTGTCGGAGCGGCAGTACTGGGCTGTGGTGTCGGAGCGGCAGTACTGGGCTGTGGTGTCGGAGCGGCAGTACTGGGCTGTGGTGTCGGTGCGGCAGTACTGCGCTGTGGTGTCGGAGCGGCAGTACTGGGCTGTGGTGTCGGAGCGGCAGTACTGGGCTGTGGTGTCGGAGCGGCAGTACTGGGCTGTGGTGTCGGAGCGGCAGTGCTGAGCTGTGGTTTCGGAGCGGCAGTACTGGGCTGTGGTGTTGGAGCGGCAGTACTGGGCTGTGGTGTCGGAGCGGCAGTACTGGGCTGTGGTGTCGGAGCGGCAGTACTGGGCTGTGGTGTCGGAGCGGCAGTACTGGGCTGTGGTGTCGGTGCGGCAGTACTGCGCTGTGGTGTCGGAGCGGCAGTACTGGGCTGTGGTGTCGGAGCGGCAGTGCTGAGCTGTGGTGTCGGAGCGGCAGTACTGGGCTGTGGTGTCGGTGCGGCAGTACTGGGCTGAGATGTCAGGGCAACAGTACTGGGCTGTGGTGTCGGAGCGGCAGTACTGGGCTGTGGTGTCTGTGCGGCAGTACTGCGCTGTGGTGTCGGAGCGGCAGTACTGGGCTGTGGTGTCGGAGCGGCAGTACTGGGCTGTGGTGTCGGAGCGGCAGTACTGGGCTGTGGTGTCGGGGCGGCAGTACTGGGCTGTGGTGTCGGAGAGACAGTACTGGGATGTGGTGTCGGAGCGGCATTACTGGGCCGTGGTGTCGGAGCGGCAGTGCTGAGCTGTGGTTTCGGAGCGGCAGTACTGGGCTGTGGTGTCGGAGCGGCAGTACTGGGCTGTGGTGTCGGAGCGGCAGTACTGGGCTGTGGTGTCGGAGCGGCAGTACTGGGCTGTGGTATCGGAGCGTTAGTACTGGGCTGTGGTGTCGGAGCGGCAGTACTGGGCTGTGGTGTCGGAGCGGCAGTGCTGAGCTGTGGTTTCGGAGCGGCAGTACTGGGCTGTGGTGTCGGAGCGGCAGTACTGGGCTGTGGTGTCGGAGCGGCAGTACTGGGCTGTGGTGTCGGAGCGGCAGTACTGGGCTGTGGTGTCGGAGCGGCAGTACTGGGCTGTGGTGTCGGTGCGGCAGTACTGCGCTGTGGTGTCGGAGCGGCAGTACTGGGCTGTGGTGTCGGAGCGGCAGTGCTGGGCTGTGGTGTCGGAGCGGCAGTACTGGGCTGTGGTGTCGGTGCGGCAGTACTGGGCTGAGATGTCAGGGCAACAGTACTGGGCTGTGGTGTCGGAGCGGCAGTACTGGGCTGTGGTGTCGGCGGCAGTACTGCGCTGTGGTGTCGGAGCGGCAGTACTGGGCTGTGGTGTCGGAGCGGCAGTACTGGGCTGTGGTGTCGGAGCGGCAGTACTGGGCTGTGGTGTCGGGGCGGCAGTACTGGGCTGTGGTGTCGGAGAGACAGTACTGGGCTGTGGTGTCGGAGCGGCAGTACTGGGCTGTGGTGTCGGAGCGGCAGTACTGGGCTGTGGTGTCGGAGCGGCAGTACTGGGCTGTGGTGTCGGGGCGGCAGTACTGGGCTGTGGTGTCGGAGGCGGCAGTACTGGGCTGTGGTGTCGGAGACAGGGCAGTACTGGGCTGTGTCGGAGCGCAGTACTGGGCTGTGGTGTCGGAGCGGCAGTACTGGGCTGTGGTGTCGGAGCGGCAGTGCTGAGCTGTGGTGTCGGGGCAACAGTACTGGGCTGTGGTGTCGGAGCGGCAGTACTGGGCTGTGGTGTTGGAGAGACAGTACTGGGCTGTGGTGTCGGAGCGGCAGTACTGGGCTGTGGTGTCGGACGGCAGTACTGGGCTATGTGTCAGAGCGGCAGTACTGGGCTGTGGTGTCGGGGCGGCAGTACTGGGCTGTGGTGTCGGGGCGGCAGTACTGGGCTGTGGTGTCGGAGAGACAGTACTGGGCTGTGTCGGAGCGGCAGTACTGGGCTATGTTGTCGGAGCGGCAGTACTGAGCTGTGGTGTCGGGGCGGCAGTACTGGGCTGTGGTGTCGGGGCGGCAGTGCTGAGCTGTGGTGTCGGAGAGACAGTACTGGGCTGTGGTGTCGGAGCGGCAGTACTGGGCTGTGGTGTTGGAGAGACAGTACTGGGCTGTGGTGTCGGAGCGGCAGTACTGGGCTGTGGTGTCGGGGCGGCAGTACTGGGCTGTGGTGTCGGAGAGACAGTACTGGGATGTGGTGTCGGAGCGGCAGTACTGGGCTGTGGTGTCGGAGCGGCAGTACTGGGCTGTGGTGTCGGAGCGGCAGTACTGGGCTGTGGTGTCGGAGGCGGCAGTACTGGGCTGTGGTGTCGGGGCGGCAGTACTGGGCTGTGGTGTCGGAGCGGCAGTACTGGGCTGTGGTGTCGGAGCGGCAGTACTGGGCTGTGGTGTCGGAGCGGCAGTACTGGGCTGTGGTGTCGGGGCGGCAGTACTGGGCTGTGGTGTCGGGGCGGCAGTACTGGGCTGTGGTGTCGGAGCGGCAGTACTGGGCTGTGGTGTCGGAGCGGCAGTACTGGGCTGTGGTGTCGGAGAGGCAGTACTGGGCTGTGGTGTCGGAGCGGCAGTACTGGGCTGTGGTGTCGGGGCGGCAGTACTGGGCTGTGGTGTCGGAGAGACAGTACTGGGCTGTGGTGTCGGAGCGGCAGTACTGGGCTGTGGTGTCGGAGCGGCAGTACTGAGCTGTGGTGTCGGGGCAACAGTACTGGGATGTGGTGTCGGAGCGGCAGTACTGGGCTGTGGTGTTGGAGAGACAGTACTGGGCTGTGGTGTCGGAGCGGCAGTACTGGGCTGTGGTGTCGGAGCGGCAGTACTGGGCTGTGGTTGTCGGAGCGGCAGTACTGAGGCTGTGGTGTCGGAGCGGCAGTACTGGGCTGTGGGTGTCGGAGCGGCAGTACTGGGCTGTGGTGTCGGAGCGGCAGTACTGGGCTGTGGTGTCGGAGTGGCAGTACTGCGCTGTGGTGTCGGGGCGGCAGTACTGGGCTGTGGTGTCGGGGCGGCAGTACTGGGCTGTGGTGTCGGAGGGCAGTACTGGGCTGTGGTGTCGGGGCGGCAGTACTGGGCTGTGGTGTCGGAGCGGCAGTACTGGGCTGTGGTGTCGGAGCGGCAGTACTGGGCTGTGGTGTCGGGGAGACAGTACTGGGCTGTGTCGGAGCGGCAGTACTGAGCTGTGGTGTCGGGGCGGCAGTACTGGACTGTGGTGTCGGGGAGACAGTACTGGGCTGTGTCGGAGCGGCAGTACTGGGCTGTGGTGTCGGAGCGTTAGCACTGGGCTGTGGTGTCGGAGCGGCAGTACTGGGCTGTGGTGAGCCAGTACTGGGCTGTGGTGTCGGGGCGGCAGTACTGGACTGTGGTGTCGGTGAGACAGTACTGGGCTGTGTCGGAGCGGCAGTACTGGGCTGTGGTGTCGGAGCGGCAGTACTGGGCTGTGGTGTCGGAGCGGCAGTACTGGGCTGTGTCGGAGCGGCAGTACTGGGCTGTGTCGGGGCGGCAGTACTGGGCTGTGGTGTCGGAGCGGCAGTGCTGGGCTGTGGTGTCGGAGCGGCAGCACTGGGCTGTTGTGTCGGAGCGGCAGTACTGGGCTGTGGTGTCGGAGCGGCATTACTGGGCTGTGTCGGGGCGGCAGTACTGGGCTGTGTCGGAGCGGCAGTACTGAGCTGTGGTGTCGGAGCGGCAGTACTGGGCTGTGGTGTCGGAGCGGCAGTACTGGGCTGAGGTGTCCAGACGCGATCACTTCAGCGCCCCACAGCAGTGCACCCTGCGTGGGTTAACCTCACGTGACACCTAGAGGTTAATCACATGTAGCCTCTGGGGTTAACCCCACGTGGTATCTAGGAGTTAACACATACCCTCTAGCGGTTGTTGCTTTATGGCTTCTTTGGGCTAACCCCATGTGTCATCTACGGATTCCCCCCACGTAGTCTCTCGTGGTTAACCATACGTTGCCTCCAGGGGTCAATCCCACCTGGCCTCCTGCATCCGTAGCAAGGCTGACGATATCAACGCACATGCAGTGGAAATGGACGAAATGAATATTTGTATTCGATGATGTATTGAGCAGTTGTTCTTACTTGTTTTGCTATGAACCCAGCAACAGCTTCCCCCGAATGTATCCTGCAATGACAGCAAGTTTGTCAAATATAATACACAGCAGACACCAGACAGCAGACAACAGGCAGCAGACAGCAGACAGCAGACAGCAGACAGCAGACAGCAGACAGCAGACAGCAGACAACAGACAGCAGACAGCAGACAGCAGACAGCAGAGATCAGACAGCAGACAACAGACACCAGACAGCAGACAACAGACAACAGACAACAGACAACAGACAACAGACAGCAGACAGTAGACAGCAGACAGCAGACACCAGACAGCAGACAAAAGACAGCAGACAGCAGACAGCAGACAGCAGACAGCAGACAGCAGACAGCAGACAACAGACAGCAGACAGTAGGCATCAGACAGCAGGCCAGACAGCAGACAGCAGACAGCAGACAGCAGACAGCAGAGATCAGACAGCAGACAACTGGCATCAGACATCAGACAGCATACAGCAGACAGCAGACACCAGACAGCAGACAACAGACAGCAGAGATCAGACAGCAGACAACAGGCATCAGACAGCAGACAACAGACAGTAGACAGCAGACAGCAGACAGCAGAGATCAGACAACAGACAGCAGGCATCAGACAGCAGGCATCAGACAGCAGACAGCAGACAGCAGACAGCAGACAGCAGACACCAGACAGCAGCCAACAGACAGCAGACAACAGGCATCAGACAGCAGACAGTAGACAGCAGACAGCAGACAGCAGACAACAGACAGCAGACAACAGACAGCAGACAGCAGACAGCAGACAGCGGACAGCAGACAGCAGACAGCAGACATCAGACAGCCGACAGCAGACAGCAGACAGCAGACAGTAGACATCAGACAGCAGGTCAGACACCAGATATCAGGTCAGACACCAGACATCAGGTCAGACACCAGACATCAGGTTAGACAGCAGATATTAGACAGCAGACAGCAGACAGCAGACAGCAGGTCAGACACCAGACATCAGGTCAGACATCAGACATCAGACATCAGACAGCAGGTCAGACACCAGACATCAGGTTAGACAGCAGATATTAGACAGCAGACAGCAGACAGCAGACAGCAGACAGCAGACAGCAGACAGCAGACAGCAGACAGCAGGTCAGACACCGGACATCAGGTCAGACATCAGACATCAGACAGCAGGTCAGACACCAGACATCAGGTCAGACATCAGACATCAGACACCAGACAGCAGACAACAGGTCGGACAAGTGGCAGAGGCAGCTGCCAGCGGTTGTGATTTATACAGCACGGTGCTAGACGCCGGCAGTGGGAATTAGAGACGGACGAGCCTGGACTTCAGAGGCCCGGCCGAGGTGTGCTGCATCAGATACAGGCGTTGGGAACTTGCTGTGGTGATGGTTAGGTTGGTGTGGTGATGGGAACCGGACCATCACCACAGCAGCCGAACACCGGGACCGGACCACCACCACAGCAGCCGAACACCGGGACCGGACCACCACTACAGCACGAACAGACCGGACCACCACCAAGCAGCCGAACACCGGGACCGGACCACCACTACAGCAGCCGAACACCGTGACCGGACCACCACCACAGCAGCCGAACACCGGGACCGGACCATCACCACAGCAGCCGAACACCGGGACCGGACCACCACCACAGCAGCCGAACACCGGGACCGGACCATCACCATAGCAGCCGAACACGGTGACCGGACCATCACCATAGCAGCCGAACACGGTGACCGCCACAGCCGTCAGGACCGGGACCGGACCATCACCATAGCAGCCGAACACGGTGACCGGACCATCACCATAGCAGCCGAACACGGTGACCGCCACAGCCGTCAGGACCGGGACCGGTACGTCCCCAGATGGCGGACAGAGATGGCCAGCCGCCGGTCTTGCTCCCGAGGCCCTGCCCTGTATAACGAGCTGCCGCACGAGCTGAAGCGACCGCCAGTTCCCTGCTCAGTCGCCGCCTGCGGCAGTATTTGTGCGTGGGACTGACTGACTGCTCCGAACGTACTTGCTGACTTTTCATCGTGCACGCTGACTTCTGATCAAACACGCTGACTTCTGATCAAACACACGCTGAATTCTGATCATACACACGCTGAATTCTGATCATACACGCTGACTTCTGGTCATACACACGCTGACTTCTGATCATACACGCTGACTTCTGATCATACACGCTGACTTCTGATCATAAACGCTGACTTCTGATTATACACGCTGACTTCTGATCATAAACGCTGACTTCTGATCATACACGCTGACTTCTGATCATACACGCTGACTTCTGATCATACACGCTGACTTCTGATCATAAACGCTGACTTCTGATCATACACGCTGACTTCTGATCATACACGCTGACTTCTGATCATAAACGCTGACTTCTGATCATACACGCTGACTTCTGATCATACACGCTGACTTCTGATCATACACGCTGACTTCTGATCATGCACGCTGACTTCTGATCATACACGCTGACTTCTGATCATGCACGCTGACTTCTGATCATACACGCTGACTTCTGATCATACACACGCTGACTTCTGATCATACACGCTGACTTCTGATCATACACGCTGACTTCTGATCATACACGCTGACTTCTGATCATACACGCTGACTTCTGATCACACACGCTGACATCTGATCAAACACGCTGACTTCTGATCAAACACGCTGACTTCTGATCATACACGCTGACTTCTGATCATACACGCTGACTTCTGATCATACACGCTGACTTCTGATCATACACGCTGACTTCTGATCATAAACGCTGACTTCTGGTCGTGCACGCTGACTTCTGATCATAAACGCTGACTTCTGGTCGTGCACGCTGACTTCTAACCGTACTCTCTCCGTCTGGCTGATAGGAACAATTGCTATATGTTTTCATGTGCGCCTGTGACCACCCTTATATACCGAAGACCGTCGTTTAAAAGCTGAACACCTGGCTGTAATGGCCACGAGTACATTGTGAATGGCCTGAATATGCCCCTGTCTTCGTCTTGCATCAACACTGGCCGCTCGCATTCGTGCAATATCAACAGTGTTTACCCACAATAGACCACAAATACCACCTACCCGCAGTACTATGTGATGGACACTACCCAACCACAGTGATACGATACCAACGCTCCCTACCCAAGGTAGTACGGGAAAAATACTGCTTGCTCGCATGAGTGCGATATGATCACTATTTATCTACAGAAATACGGTATCAACACTGCCTACCCGCATGAACAAGGTATGAAGACAATTTATCCGCGGCAATACTGTATCAACTCTGCCTACCCACATCGTAGAAACACCATTTGTTTGCAGGCATACTGCATGAACAATAATTCCCGGCTGAAATATTGCGCCAATAGTGCCCGCCCGCTCTAAGCGCTAGATGTGCCGAACTATGTGGCACCAGTGCCGCTGATCCACAGAGTGCTCCGGAACTAATGTTGCTGATCCACTATGGTACAGAACCAACGCTACTGATCCACTATGGTACAGAACCAACGCTACTGATCCACTATGGTACGGAACCAACGCTACTGATCCACTATGGTACGGAACCAATGTTACTGATCCACGGTGGTACGGAACCAATGCTAATGATCCACTATGGTACGGAACCAATACCACTAATCCACTGTGGTACGGAACCAACGCTACTGATCCACTGTGGTACGGAACCAACGCTACTGATCCACTATGGTACGGAACCAATGTTACTGATCCACGGTGGTACGGAACCAATGCTAATGATCCACTATGGTACGGAACCAATACCACTAATCCACTATGGTACAGAACCAACGCTACTGATCCACTATGGTACGGAACCAACGCTACTGATCCACTGTGGTACGGAACCAACGCTACTGATCCACTATGGTACAGAACCAACGCTACTGATCCACTATGGTACGGAACCAACGCTACTGATCCACTGTGGTACGGAACCAACGCTACTGATCCACTGTGGTACGGAACCAACGCTACTGATCCACTATGGTACGGAACTAATGCTACTTACTCGCAGTAATATGGAATGCACCCAAAAGGCCGACAGTAATACGGTATCAACACTACTGAACAACAGTAACACGGCAACAACACTACTGCCAGAAGTACTACGGTAGTAGCTCAGTGGCTTTGCCGCCCCGGTAGCTCAGATGGTCAGAGCGCTGGCCTGCACTGGTCTCCCCTGTCCTGGCAACACAGGGTTCGAGTCGCTTCGTGCGCTCGCGTTTAGCCCCCGGCCGGGAGTGTCAGTTGGCAGCTGGCCCGATAGGGCCGGGGACGAGCTACCGGGCGGCCGTGTCGGTGCATTCACGGCACGTTAAACTTTCGATCAAAATTCATCCGTTGAATTGGAATTCATGAATCGGGTGGTGGAGCCAGGATGCACGCAACAAGCTCTCCTTAGCAATAGAACCCTGGCTCCTGAAGACACCCCAGCAGCAAGTCGGACTAACGTATTCAAAAAGGCTCTTGCAGCAGTAACATGGTATCAGGACTTCCTACCAGCAGTACCACGGTAGCAATGCTATTGCCAGCAGTAACATGGTATCAGGACTACCTACCAGCAGTACCACGGTAGCAATGCTATTGCCAGCAGTAACATGGTATCAGGACTAAGTGCCAGCAGTACTACGGTAGAAATGCTATTGCCAGCAGTAACATGGTATCAGGACTACCTACCAGCACTACCACGGTAGCAATGCTATTGCCAGCAGTAACATGGTATCAGGACTACCTACCAGCAGTACTACGGTAGCAATGCTATTGCCAGCATTAATATGGTATCAGGACTAAGTACCAGCAGTACTTCGGTAGCAATGCTATTGCCAGCAGTAATATGGCATCAGGACTACCTACCAGCAGTAACTACTCGTCCTAAACAGAGCGGTACGGTCCGCCATACGCCGTGACACCCGCAATGACATTCAGCGGCGCATCCAGGAGGACGGACGTCGATCGATGTGGCAGCACATCAGATCCACCGTCAGTGGTGGGAAGCCTGTCCGTAAGGTGCCCGACACCACGCCTGACGAACTCAACAACTATTTCGTTAGCATTGGTCCGCGTGTTGCGAGTGAGGTGAGAGAGATGGGAGAGATGCCAGACCAAGCATGCCGTCTACCACGTGTTGGCGCCTGTGCGTTTTCGGTGGCACCTCTGACGCTGTCAGAGCTAAGGACCATCATCCTTGGGATGAATGGCTCGTCGGCTTGCGGCGAGGATGGGGTCAGCACACACATGGTGCGCCTGTCTTTTGACTCGATCGGCATGGTGCTCCTGCATTTGGTCAACTCCAGCATTTCCCTCTCTGATATTCCTCGATCCTGGAAGCACTCCCTCGTTCATCCTATTTTTAAGTCTGGCGATCCTACCAGCCCTTCCGTCCTATTTCCATAGTTCCTGTCATTGCCAAAATTGTTGAGCGTGCCATTCACCAACAGCTCTACAACTACATGTCCAAAAACCACCTCCTGTCCTCAACCCAGCACGGCTTCCGTCCACGTCACTCGACAGAAACCGCGCTGACTTCCATGTCCGATCATATCCTATCCGCCAATGATCGAGGAGAGTTATCCCTTCTTTGCCTGCTGGACTTGAGCAAATGCTTTGATGTGATTGATCACTCAAGGCTCTTGACTAAATTAAGCATCCACGGTATCGACACTTCTTGGATTTCTGCATACCTTTGCGATCATACCCAGAGTGTCAGCCTCACTGACAATCTGGCAATCTCAAAGAGTCTACTCCGCTTCCCAACGGCATTGGTGTCTTTCAGGGATCTGCTCTCGGCCCGCTCCTCTACTGCATCTTCGCCAACGACCTCAGTCTGTTCGTTGAAGGTGCAGTAGTAGTCCAATATGCGGACGACTCCCAAATTTTGGTTAGTGGTAAACAATCGGAATTTGGAAATATCGTCACGAGGATGGAGTATGTTTTGGCCTCTCTTGACTCTTGGTTTCGTGCAAACAGCCTCAAAGTGAATGCCGGAAAGACGCAACTAATGCTGCTGGGGAGTCAGCAAAATTTGCGCCACACCCCCCAAATTACCGTACAATTTCGCGATCACAATCTAATTCCCATCTCGCAAGCAAAAAATATCGGGTTAATCTTTGACCGCTCTCTCAGCTGGGACTCCCATGTCTCCACTATCACTAGGCGCTGCTTCGGTACTTTGAGTGGTCTATCGCATCTGAGGAGCCACCTGCCGCCCGCTGTCATTTCCGCTTTAGTCAATGCCTTGGTACTGTCACAGATCCGGTATTGTATTTCGGTGTACGGCAATGGTACGGAAAAGAATCTGTCTCGCATCCAAAACATTATTAACTATGCAGCAAAAGTAATTTTCGGCCGCAAAAAATTTGATCATGTATCGGACCTGTTGGAGAAATTGGGCTGGCTGAACGCGCGGGACCTCGCTCAGTACCACACGCTGACCTTGCTGCACAAGGTGCGCCGCCTGGGAAAGCCAGACTCACTAGCCTGCGAATTTGCTCTGGTATCACAGACGCGCGACAGGACCACCAGGCAAGACAGCAATCTGCATGTGCCCAGATCGCGAACGAACATGGGCAAGCGGCGTTTTTGTAGTCGTGCGGCTAGACTGTATAATGCCTTGCCGCCCGATCTGACTCGGCTACCCGTCCCCCTGTTTGGGCCGCACCTAAAACGTCACTTGCGTAGGAACCCGGATTGTGGAGGCACTTAGCGCCTTATTTATGTGTCTGCTTTTTATGACTGTTTGTAGACGTTAACTGAATGTATGATACCTTTGCCGACCTCTTTTTTATTTGCATGACGTGAGGCTATAATAGCCATGAGCTAATTGTGGATGGCCTTAATACATGTCTGTCTGTCTGTCTGTCAGTACTACGGTAGAACACTGCCACAAGCAGTAACGTGGTAGCAACACTATTACCAGCAGTAATGCTACATCAGCACTACTTACCCGCAGCGACATGCGGAACTTGGCGCTCATCGTGTGGTACAGGATGGGGTTGACGCAGGTGCTGACGTAGTACAGCACTCCCGACGCGTGGTTGAGATACTGAAATGCAGTCAGAATTGGTCACTGAAGGCTCGCGACATCACCGCGATACTGGACACTCACAGGGTGCAGAGCCTTTCACCAACTCACTCACATTCCGACACTCACAGGGTGCAGAGCCTTCCACCAACTCACTCACATTCCGACACTCACAGGGTGCAGGGCCTTCCACCAACTCACTCACATTCCGACACTCACAGGGTGTGTAGCCGTCCACCAACTCACTCACATTCCGACACTCACAGGGTGCAGAGCCTTCCACCAACTCACTCACATTCCGACACTCACAGGGTGAAGAGCATTCCACCAACTCACTCACATTCCGACACTCACAGGGTGCAGAGCCTTCCACCAACTCACTCACATTCCGACACTCACAGGGGGTGTAGCCTTCCACCAACTCACTCACATTCCGACACTCACAGGGTGCAGAGCCTTCCACCAACTCACTCACATTCCGACACTCACAGGGTGCAGAGCCTTCCACCAACTCACTCACATTCCGACACTCACAGGGGGTGTAGCCTTCCACCAACTCACTCACATTCCGACACTCACAGGGTGCAGAGCCTTCCACCAACTCACTCACATTCCGACACTCACAGGGTGCAGAGCCTTCCACCAACTCACTCACATTCCGACACTCACAGGGTGCAGAGCCTTCCACCAACTCACTCACATTCCGACACTCACAGGGGGTGTAGCCGTCCACGAACTCACTCACATTCCGACACTCACAGGGGGTGTAGCCTTCCACCAACTCACTCACATTCCGACACTCACAGGGGGTGTAGCCTTCTACCAACTCACTCACATTCCGACACTCACAGGGGCCAGAGCCTTCCACCAACTCACTCACATTCCGACACTCACAGGGGGTATAGCCGTCCACCAACTCACTCACATTCCGACACTTACAGGGTGCAGAGCATTCCACCAACTCACTCACATTCCGACACTCACAGGGTGCAGTGCCTTCCACCAACTCACTCACATTCCGACACTCACAGGGTGCAGAGCCTTCCACCAACTCACTCACATTCCGACACTCACAGGGGGTGTAGCCTTCCACCAACTCACTCACATTCCGACACTCACAGGGTGCAGAGCCTTCCACCAACTCACTCACATTCCGACACTCACAGGGTGCAGAGCCTTCCACCAACTCACTCACATTCCGACACTCACAGGGGGTGTAGCCTTCCACCAACTCACTCACATTCCGACACTCACAGGGTGCAGAGCCTTCCACCAACTCACTCACATTCCGACATTCACAGGGGGTATAGCCGTCCACCAGAGCGTGCAAGTCACTCGCGTTCCAACGATGCGGGGTCCTGTCGACCTGGAAGCCCCCACGTTGGCACATTCCACAGCGGGTCATCAACAGCCGCCTGTGGACACTCTCTGTTGACCTCAGGGCCCCTCAGGGCCCTCGTCGAGGTCCCGTGGAACACTCAGAAAGCCTGGCCCCTTTCGTCCATCGGTTCAGGGGCATATTCATGTCCGCCGAAAGGTCATCACGAGCCTCCTGTGCTTGCGCCTCGGCGGCATTCGCCTGGGTGCCCCTCGAAGCCTCCATGGCCCGTTTTGTCCTCTCCTGTTACGTCACTGGACGGGCTGGGGGCTGAGCAAGGAAAGCTATTAGTTGAAAGCCTTGTTTATCTAGTGAGCTGACCATAAGCCTATGCGATGAAAATGAAATAATCGGGATGGAGCGACAATCCTGAGCTCCTAAATGGACATAACTCCTCATGATGCTGTCCGCTCTTGCTAATAAGGTCGTCCCACATGCTAAATATGGTGATCCCCCCCCCCTCCCACTGCCAATATGAAGGGTCGAATGCCACTCCCCAGAATGCGCTCGGCCCTAGGCCCTTCCTCTTCGAAAGCCCAAATGGCCTTCGCCCTAGGAAGCACCTCAGCCATAGGAAGCATCTGGCATCCTCGGGCATCACGGGCGGCGCTTCCTACCACATAGCGCCGCCTTCCGACCACATATCGCCGCCTTCCGGCCACATAGCGCCTCCTTCCGACCACATAGCGCCGCCTTCCGACCACATAGCGCCGCATTCCGACCACATAGCGCCGCCTTCCGGCCACATAGCGCCTCCTTCCGACCACATAGCGCCGCCTTCCGACCACATAGCGCCGCATTCCGGCCACATAGCGCCGCCTTCCGACCACATAGCGCCGCCTTCCGACCACATAGCGCCGCCTTCCGACCACATAGCGCCGCCTTCCGGCCAGAAATACCTCTCTCGGGAAGCGTGAAGGTAGTACGTTCTTTACTTTCGCTGCCATGGTTACTCATAATCACTGTCATTGCCGAAGGCATATTGCAGCTAATCCATTGAGAGCCGGCTACCATGGTGTGTCTCGAATTGTCGGACATGAGTAAGCATTCCTTGGTCCCAGAGGTTTTTTCTAAAGATCAGTGTAAGCATTTTTTTGCGACATAAAATGATGTAGCGACAAACTTGAGCTCCTTTAAATACGTCGTGATACTTTGAGAAACCAGTATGTATGAAAATGGTTGCTTTTCAGCTGGCGGGCAGAATATAACCAACAGAGTGGCTTTGCGTTGTGTTGCGCCGTCATCCGGCTGGTCGGCTGGGAGGCGATGTCACGCACTGCTGTGCATTGAGCACGAATTCCCTGAGCGCGCTGCCCCACTCTCTCGACACAACATGCGGAATACTCTCCAGGAGCGTACGATAGACCGTAGCGGCCAATCGGCTATTAGCATTGGGCTGGTGCACACCGGGCAGCAGCCAATCACGAGCCGGGGCCGGGGCTGGTCACTGGGCGGCACCTAGCGCCCACGGCACTGGGCGGCGGACAGCTGACGCCGCGGCGGTGGACCGCCCCCGGTCACGTGATCACCGGCCGGCGGTTAGGCTGTGCCGCCGGGCCCGCCAGGCGCGCTCACAGCGCGCCTCACGCTGTGAGCGCGCTCACATCACGCTCACATCACGCTCACATCACGCTCACATCACGCTCACATCACGCTCACATCACGCTCACATCACGCTCACATCACGGTTTTTTTTAGGAGAAAACCGTGCAAAAAGTTTTGGAATATTTGACATAACTTTGATTTCATTTCGAAATAAAAACCCCAACAGAACCTAGCCAAATCTAATATGATGACACCTAGCCCCTTTGCTAGCTCCATGAAAGTAAAATGTGTGTACAACTTGCCCAATGACTACCTTACAACATAATACAACCCCCTTTCATGCAATTGGTTTCATCTTTTCATGCTTCAAATAGTGATGGAAATAGCTTATCGAACCCCACCTAATACTGATGGAAATAGCTTGTCCGGCGCCACCTAATACTTATCGAAATAGCCTACCCATCCCCACCTAATACTGATGGAGATAGCTTACCTTGCGCCAGCTAATGTGCACCCTGCGCCACTTAACAGTGCTAAAAATGACAGCACAACTGTCAGCCGGTGACTACGTTGGTTACCTCATAGTCACTTGTCAGTTACCTACGTTAGTTACCTGATAGACGGAGGTCAGCGTCGGCGACGGCTCCTCCGGAGCGTAGATGGCGAGCAGGCGCTGCGCGTGAAATGGCGCCCAGCAGATGAAAAACGCCACCACCACTGCCACTGAAACAGCGAAACACAACTGAGACAGGAAATTCGACTGGAGTTTGAAATGGAGATGAAGATGAAAATGGAGACAGGGATTGAGGTGGATATGGATATAGGTATAGGTACAGGTATATATGTACACATATATGTATATGCATATATATATATATATATATATATATATATATATATATATATATATATATATATATATATATATATATATTGTATTTATACTAGTCTATGGGAGTTTTTTAATAGGGGCTGTTAAAGTCAAAACATAATGTGGCGCCAAACCAAAGAACTCGGCGCTGATGCGCTTCCCGTAAATTGGCAAAAGGGAAGTATTCTTGGCAACACTAGCGACTTTTTATGTATATTGCTATGCTATATAGTTTCAAAGTCATGTTAGGTCACCGAGGTCATGTCAGGTCAAGTTTATGACTGGTTAATGGAACTTGGTGAACTGGAATGTTGTCATAAATGCAAATGACTGTCATTTCATTGATGTCACTTTGCATCTTGCTTCGTACACATCCTGGAAATTACTCTTTGTTATTGTGCACCGAAGTGTTTCCATACTTTATTCACGTACTTCACTTCTTTCTTCACGAAGCCGATTGCGCCGAGCCGCCCAAGGGAGCAACCGGGCTGACAGCCCGGTTCCGGTAACTGGAACAGGTAACTGACCAGATAAAATGCTGCTATATAGGTTACTTGAGGTCAAATGCTGGTCTAGCATCGGCATTTTACCATTAGTAATGTCCAAAACATGACTGATGCCCATTTTTGAGCATCCAAACACAATCACAGCGATCCATATCAATTACCAGCGAAGTCATGCAAAACATGAAATTGTTGACATATGTAACCTCATTTAACCTTGAAGATAATGATCTAATGTCATGAAATTTGCACACGGTAGGGTTGTTTATCGTACCCCTCCATTGTGTAAATTTCGTTATCCGAACTTGAGTACAAGCCCAGATCTTATGGTGGGCTGAATCCGCCCCCTCCATTGCACGCAATTTTCTGAGGCCCTCCAGGGCGCGTAAACTTGAGGAATATGCTGCATATAATATATATGATGCCGTCGTCGGTCGTCGGTCATCGGTCATCGGTCATCGGTCATCGGTCATCGGTCATCGGTCATCGGTCATCGGTCATTGGTAATTGGTCATTGGTCATCGGTCATCGGTCATCTGTCATCTGTCATCGGTCATCGGTCGTCGGTCGTCGGTCATCGGTCATCGGCCATCGGTCATCGGTCATCGGCCATCGGCCATCGGTCATCGGTCATCGGCCATCGGTCATCGGTCATCGGCCATCGGTCATCGGTCATCGGCCATCGGTCATCGGTCATCGGTCATCAGTCATCGGTCGTCGGTCATCGGTCATCGGTCGTCGGTCGTCGTCGACCCACCGAGCATGCGGACGACGCCGCCGGCCGATCCGGTGCCGCGGCGGGAGCCGGAGCGTGAGCCGGAGCGTGAGCCGGAGCGCGAGCCGGAGCCGGAGCGCGAGCCGGAGCGCGAGCCGGAGCGCCACCGGTGACGCCGCGCGTGCCGCTTGAGCGTGAGCGCGATGCGCGCGTACAGCGCGCCGATCAGCAGCAGCGGCGCCACGAAGAACACCAGCGTGGCCGCCTCGAACGCGTGCGGCAGCAGCACGCGCACCACGCGGCACTCGCCGTGCTCTGTCGGCAGGCCGCGCGAGTCGCGGCCGCCGCGGATGCCGAACTGCAGCGCCGGCGGCAGCGCGCACAGCAGCGCCGCCAGCCAGGTGAGCAGCACGGTGCGCAGCGCGCGCGACATGCGCGCCAGCGTGCGCTGTCGCAGCGGGTGGCACACGGCCAGGTAGCGCTCCACCGTGAACGCCACGATCGTCAGGATCGACGCGTTGGTGGACGTCTCGGCGCACAGGCCACGCAGCACGCAGAACGGCTCGCCCAGCGCGTCCACCAGGGCCGGCCGCCACAGGGTGAACAGCTCGAACGGCAGGCCGGTCAGCAGCAGCAGCAGGTCGGACACGGCCATGCTGAACAGGTAGCAGTTGGTGGTGGTGTGCATGTAGCGCTTGTGCGCGATCACGGTGCACGTGACTGTGTTGCCGACGGCCGACACGACGAAGGTGATGAGGTACAGCACCGTCATGGGCACGACGACGTGCAGGTCTGGTAGCGGCGGCAGAGCGTACGGCGCACTCTCGTTGTAGCTGCCGCACGAGGTCAGCGAGCCGTTGTCCATGCTGTCAGTCGTGGACGATTTGGCGGATGAAGCTGGTGATTGCAGAAGGTGATGCTAGCTTGACTTTAGTCACAGGAACAGTGGAACCAATTTCTGATGCCTCTACACTGGAGAAGGTTGAAGCTGGCAAATGCAAGACCACAGGTTGAAACAGCTGATCACGGGAACTATCCGTGCATTGACAAGGCGGTGGAAACACCTTCAGACAATCGGCCCTCTATCACCACGCCTTGACAAGGCTGTGAGAACACCTTCAAACAATCGGCCTTCTATCCCCACGCCTTGCGGAGCGAGAAAAACGCCTTCAGACGATGGGCTCTCTCCATCTCAAGTCTGGGAGGCTCATCTGAGCCGATCTCGACTTGTGTTGAGCCGATCTCGACTTGTGTTGGGCCGATCTCGACTTGTGTTGTACCGATCTCAACTTGTGTTGAGCCGATCTCGACTTGTGTTGTACGGATCTCGACTTGTGTTGTGCCGATCTCAGTCGAATGCCAGCACAGATGAGGTTACGCGATCATCCGATCACCACGCCACGCCATCATCATCACCACGCCGGTCCGAGCATCGGAGTCCTCTGATAATCTGCAACAGAAGTTACCATCACTATGTCGGTGCAGGCTCAGTTCTCGCCATCTGTTAGCGATGTACTGGCAGATCACGGTCTCTATATTTACTGTACGCGGCCCGACTATGCACGCTGTTACCTCGGGCCTTGCCCTGACGCGACTGGCCCTGTCGGGGCGAACAGTCGGGAGTGGGTCGTGTGTCTGTGGTGCCATAACCATACACCACGGCCCGCGCTCCGCACATGCGACACACGCACAACAAGAACAAGCAGTAGTGAACGGCAGGTCAAGGGCCACGTATTTCCTTCAACGGAAGACGGTTCCCCATACGGTCTTCTTCAGTCATTGTGGTTCTCTTGAAGCTCAGGTACCTCAACATTTTTGGTGTCTTGAGCATTCTGTTAACCCTCGCCATGCATGACACCCCCCCCCCCCCAATGTACGAGATTGGTGCGACTCCATTGCGGTTCCAAACGGAGATTGCTTGAGACATTAAATAAAAACCAGGTAGTTGTAAGTTGCAAGATCTCAAATTAATGCCTTTTTATACTTGGCGCTACTGCCTAACCATGCACACCAGTTGAAAGACTAACTTTCGCAATACTCGGGACTGAAAAGTTTAATCTTGCCTTGTGTAAAACAAGAAATGCTAATATGCACTTAAAATGTTCATGCTCGAACTGATTACTACCTGAGAATAATAACCGCATTTTAACGAGGACTAACGACAGCAGATATATTGCATTTCCGAGGAGATTTTGATGCCTAGCTGAACGGGATCGAGAGCATCTTGTTTGACATAACTCAAGGACCACCGAGAATGAAACTAAAAGGACAAAAAGTTCTGCTGAATCCGCACAAACGTCAAGTCGACCATAGGCTAACAGCTCCCGATTCCAACTGTGGTGTGCAAATCCAGGGGCGGGGGACTCGTTGCACCCCCCCCCCCCCCCATGGAAAGCCAGGGGCGGGGAACTCGTGGCTTCCCCCCAGGGGCGGGGGACTCGTGGCACCCCCCCCATGGAAAGCCAGGGGCGGAGGACTCGTGGCATCCTCCTATGGAAAGCCAGGGGTGGGGGGGGGGACTCGTGGCATCCCCCATGGAAAGGTGGCTCCCGCCAGGCTGGGAAAAGGCGCCCCTCTGGGAAGGCTCGAGTGCACCCCTGCATCCACTCAAGTTTTTGTTAGCTAGAGTCTTCCCTCTGAGCCATGAATCAATTAAGCGACATTAATTCAGAAACATTTATTAAGCTTCATGAAATTGTGATGAGCATGGAAATTTAAGATGCACTGAAATCCTGGTCAGGTTTAGAAATACATCTTGGTTTAGGATTTCTAACATCCAGAACATTGTCCTGTCCTGAAAATAATCCACTCTTTTCCTAACGGTGATTGAGCGTTTTGTGGGACAAGAGTTCAAGCTCATTGCTCTGTCAACAAATGTCAAAACAAATGTCAAAACAAACAAGCAAATGTTTTAATTTAATATATAAAAAACGCCTATGGTAACACGCGCCCTGGAGGGCGGGAGCGAAATCCGGCCACCCCACCGTATTTTCGCACATAGCTCCAGATTTTACCGGTCAATATACGCCATGTTTTGTGCACTTGCTTCGAAATTACCGGCGCGTTGCTTAAAGCAGAACAAACGGAAATCGGCCGAAACCGTTTCGTGTTAGGGGCCGTACATTTTTTTAAATCGTAGCGCAGATCGCACAAATCGGCGCTGGTACGCCAACCGTATATCGTCGAAAGGGAAGTGCTCTTGGCAATAATAGCGACTTGCTTGATGTGTATTGTCATGCTATATAGTATCAAAGTCATGTTAGGTCACCGATGCCAAGTCAGGTCTAGATCATGAAAGGTTAATTGAGCCAAACATGGTCAACTGGAATGTTGTCATAAATGCAAATGGCTGTCATGCGATTGATGTCACTTTGCGTGTTACTCCCTACACATCCTGAAAAATACTATTTGTCATTGTGTACTTGAGCGTTTCAATATTTTGTTAACGTACTTCACTCCTTTATTTGCGAAGCCAATTGCGCCGAGCCGCCCGACGGAGCAGACGGGCGCCCGGCCCGGTTCCGGTAATTGGAGCGGATGATGACCTGATACAATGCTGCTATCTAGATGACC
Source organism: Imbricaverruca yamaguchii (assembly GCA_034440575.1). NCBI lineage: Eukaryota > Metazoa > Arthropoda > Thecostraca > Neoverrucidae > Imbricaverruca > Imbricaverruca yamaguchii. The sequence goes on along the minus strand of JAOTOL010000579.1, from coordinate 12,590 downwards.
TGAGGTCAAATTCCGGGTCTGGCATCTGTATTGCATCGTTATTAATGTCCAAAACATTATTGACGCCCATTTTGGAGCATTTAAGTACAATCACAGTGATCCATAACAATGGCAAGCCAAGTGATGCAGAACAAGAAAATGTTGACATACTTGACTTCATATTGCCTGGAAAATATTGGCATGTCATATTGGCACATAATAGAGTCCATTACCGTACCCACCCACCATGCGAATGTCGTTGCTCTAGCTTTGATAGGAGCCGATATCTTAGGGGGCGAGTCGTAATCCGCCACCATCCTCCAGTGCGCGTAGTCTTCAGAGGCCCTCCATACTGCTTATGTGGAGCACAAACTGCCTCTCCTATTGCGTCAACACTGATATGAATATATTATGGGCAGGTGACTTTTTTTCTCGCCATACTGTTTTTGCGCATCACATCATTTCCAGAGCGACGGCGGGCGAACTACGGAGCGGCACGCGCTGAATCGTATACACACGCGAAGCCCATTGCAGTGCCACTCTGATGGTTCTATCAGAGTTGGCCGATGACCTCTTGCTTTGGCCGCCAACACGCATCCACAGGCGTCTCCGCCTCTTCCGTGCCTCGCCGCCAACGTTAACGCGTTAGGCGGCCGCTCAATTTCTCCAGCCAGAAGCCAGACAGCGCACGAGCACAGTCGCCGCTAGATATCCGAGACGATGGTCATCGCTCAGAACTGGCACTGCTCGTGCTTCCGTGAATCGTCCAGTCCGGCGCGCACCGCCGTCGTCGTCAGATGGTGAATGTCATGTGAGGTGACGTGACGTCAGTGGGTGATGTACGAGCCCTATGGACAGGTGTGTCAATGATGTCTATACCAGCTGTCAGTGGGCTGTGGCGAATTGCACGTCGTAAGTCCCTAGAGTGTCAGGCGCTGTGTCGCCAGACAGAGGCTACAGTGCCGCCCCTCTACCAGTCAGTTGTTGTTAAGCAACGTCCTGTGAAATGCTGACAGCTCACTGTCCGACCCCGGTACCGCGCGAGCCTAACAAAGGCCAGTCTCTGGATGCCATCAGAGGCGGCTCTGATATCTGACTCTGAGCTGACGTGTGTCAGATGGACAGCGCGAGCCATTGTTCCGACTCGGGGCCGATGCCCAGGCCACGCGGTCAATAGTGACGTGTTGGTCACATGGTAACGACGTACTGTCTGTCACTTCGGACGCGCCGCGAGAGGTACTCGGGCATTCTGTCGTCGACGGGCTCTTGAGACGGGTGGTCGCCCCCGGGCGGTCGCCCCTCGGGCGGGCCCGGCCTGTCCTGCCCTGCCCTGTCCCACACGTCGGTACTAAGGTACGCCTGGACTCTGCCGGACTCGCTATGTCTGTAGAGATATAGAGTAAGGGTGATTGCTGACCTGTCAAAATGAAGCTATTGTAATAATACCTGTATCTCGCTGCGCTATTAACGTCCTAAGCATCATGGCCGTTGTAGTAGCTCAATGTAGAAGTACTGGCTTTGGAGGTGCGTGTCAAGAGATGTGAGACCAGAGGTATGAAGTTGGAAGCTGCGAGCTGGTGAAATAATTATCCTGGGGCTATTGCAACGCTGAGGTCAATAGTCTACTCACGTGCCTGATAGAAGTTTACGTCAGACAAAGAGGGAAATGTCTGAAAAAGCTCTGGGGAGCAAAACTTCATTACAACTTGTGCCGCGACCAAGACAATCATTACACTTGATCGCCGTGACCCGGAAAATATCTACAACTTGGGAGATTGCCTATGCCTGAAACAAGTAAATGCCTGAAATTGCCAATAATTCAGGATTGAATCTAATCGTGGTGCCTGAGTCAAAACAGGTAGCCATCACCGGCGAGCAGCAACTGCTGTCGCAAGCCGACTGCTGTACCAGAGGAAGGTGTAAGCTTCAATGAAAATTCACCACTGCAGCTGTCTTCACATCTGAAGCCTGCTCAGCCGGTAAACCGTGGGTCCGGGCATTCCCTAAATCCTGCCAAAACACCTGTTTGAATTCTGGCCACTACTAGAAATTGTTGTATAATTTTATAATATCGTTTTGATGTCTGCTGATCTTCGTATGTCATGCTTGTAGATTATTGTGTAGACTCTGATACGAAATTGAAACATATGATTAGTGGAGCCAAATATTTGTGAGAATTATTTTGGAAAATAGTTGCTTCATTAAATACAAATAATTTTGGAAAATGATTACTTGATTAAATAAGTTGAATCCCAGCCAACAATATTATTTAAATATGACGAGAGATATGAGCTGATGGTTTGAGGAAGAAATCAAACAATTCTTCAGTGAGTTATAATTAATTTTGTGAGTCCTTCAATTAATTCAGATGGACAAATAATTTAACTTAGAGTAAATAGAACGTTACCCAAATTAAGCTTACATTCAACTGTAGCATTGCACGGAATTCCAATGCACTTTTAAAATAGATGACACCTACTTAGAAAAAATAATTTAATGCTAGAAATAGGTTAGAATTAAATAGACAGTTATAAAAATAAATATTTTTGGACTTGAGAAATTCGCCTCGAAGGGAACTTCATAGTTTAGAATTGATTGTCCTTTTCGAGATTATTTAGTTGAAGTACTTTTATTTGAGGAAAATATAATTATTGCCAGTGGGAGGGCATACTTAATTTTCATTGGGTAACACATGTACCCAGATGAAATAATGTTATTGGGACTACGATTACATATACATTAGGGTGGAGTGATTTTCAAAATTTTTGGTGTTAAAGTCTTAAAACTTGCGTTTGGTTCTAAAAAGACGATCTGCAATGTTTTAGAGCAATCTGAGGCCGGGAAGCCGCCGCGCCTCAGGGCTTTCTGAGGCCGAAATGACGGTTTTTCTACCAACTTGCGGGATCAAGTCCGATTTCAGGAATTTAAATCATTAGATAGCAAATAAATATTTATTTCATTGCATTGTACAGTTCTTCATCCACCGCTGTGCTAATTTTAACTTCCCTAACTTGAAAATTGTGCCTGCCATGACGCAGAGTTCCGGGAGGTGTGCCGCCCGCAGCGCCACCAGTGCCCTCTATCGGCAGAAGTATGAACTGCGACCATTCACCGTTCATTCCGCAACATATGTATCTTTCTTGGTCAACTGAAGGGCAGGTAGGTGGCGGATTTGAGACAGTGCACAATGTGCTGACTTTTTATGCGCACAGCGCTATTTTATTACGATTCCAGCGACTTCTACCGACAGCTATACACGATTGGAGCGCAGCCACAGCTGGCTTTGGCATATTGTGGCCTGCCTTTCAGCCTCAAAAGCTCACAATGTTTACCGGTGATACTATGCTAGCATGTTTTCTTGGCTGCATGTGAATTGTTGCTGCAGATATTTGAATTGAATTAATTTACTTTGGCAGAAACACTGACAATCCCGCACCTTACTGGGTGGGTATTCGGTCGCACGACTAACGCAGACCACTCAAATTTAGCAGTACTGGCGATGATTGTATGCTCCGACCATCGATTGCGCACCAACTGTTGCATTTGCTCACCATCACGACCATGGTCATGGGTAAAGAATTGCTTTGTAAGTTACCCCACCGGCGGTCAATGTATTGCGCGACCATGGCCATGGTGGCCGAGGCATATTCTCCAGCCATGACCGTGATTGGAACCGAAAATAAGGATCTACGAGGGCGTGTGTCGCACGCGGAATTTCCTATGCAATTATGCACCCTGAACTTCCTGGTAAAGCACAAAACTTTGTGATACATTTTTATCCTATGGCGAGGGATGAATTTTGAAACTTACCAGTTGCCTAACCAGTTTTTGCCTCTTTTCCAGACTAGTGAACCTATCAGATTTCGAGTATGAAAGCAAAAAGGTTAAGGGAAGTTCATTCCGATCGAAGACGGCTCACTTGGCGTTGGGCCATCCCTGCGAACTGCCGAAGAACCAACTGCCACTTCAGATTCATGTATATAACTTCTACAGACTACAGTCTAACAAACTTCGGGCTGTTGACAACCATGCAGCGGGCGAAAGGCAAATCGCCACGAGCGTTGCCAAGGGCGTTGTATGCCTTTGGGGGAAAGTAAGCGTCCCTGTTAAATCGTTTCGGTCGATTGTCCGGGGTGTCCTGGTGATTGTGAAGAAAGGAAAGGATCTAACAAAGACCCCAATAAAGTATCGCGCTGGCGCAAGCAAAACGATTCCCCTCCATGAGCTGATTGACATCTGCGCGTGCAGTTGTCCTTCGAGAAATGCCTGCAGCTGCCCCAGCGAGAACAAGGTTCCATACCGCGAGTGGAATTTCTTACAAAACCAGCGAGGTGAGGAAGCGAAGCATCGGCGGCATCGACATGAAGACCTCCAATGCATTGAGGAGGAGGCGAAGAGATCAGAACCGTCTGCGGCCTGACCCGGCTTTCCTTCAGACGGACGCCAACGACTCGGATCCTGGTCTCTCGGGTCTGACCGAGCACACCACGGGACACAAGCCCGAAAGCATGGACGAGGGATGTAATGGTGACGATGCATATGACACAGGGAGTGTCCACGAACCAACACAGACTAGGGCTCCGTATAATATGATGCTTCTGGAGAATTTCGCTAAGGAGTGTGACCGGTACATCGAGGTCACTCATAGGATTGCAACGGCCCTTGGCACCGCTCTCTTGAAGGACCTTGGCCTCGTCACTGAGAACGACACGAGGCACGTCATCACACGAGATAAAGTGATAAGAGCCAGACAAAGGGCACAGAAAAAAGAAAAACGAAAGCTAAAGGAGGGCATAGGCGGTAAGGTGCAGTGCATGGGATTCGATGGGAGACAGGATATCACAAAGATACGAGAGAAAACAAATGAGCAAAACGTACGGCTTACGGGAAAAGAGAAGCATCTGGTATTTGTGAGCAAGCCAGGTGGAATCTACATAGTTCGCAGAACACTGACATCAGAAAATAGTGCATCAATTGTTGGCAAGGCTTTAGAAGTTATTCGGGAGTGCGACTCAGAAGAATCCCTGCAGGCAGTATTGGTCGATGGCACTGCCGTCACCACAGGCCGCGAAAACGGTGCACTCACGAAGATGGAGCGCCAGCTGGGCCGTAGCGTCCAGTGGCTCATCTGCCTTCTTCATGGCAACGTATTTCCGATGAGGTATGTGCCGCTTGTTTTTATAATAAAACAAGAATTTGTCTGAAACACTTCTTCACTATCCACGTGATCCGTACAAATTACATGACATACAATAATATACTGCGTCATCTGCATATCTATCTAGAATCATGGCAATTTGTGAGTCCGTAGTACAATCCAAACACTTGCCATGCCATTTGCCCATTTAGACCCTGATAAATGTTTATCCAATTCCTTCCTTGTCCCAATCCCATTCTGTCCTGGGCTTTTTCGCAGGCATGTATTCGTGGAGCTGGATGGAGGCCACGGTACCAGTGGGCCCAAGACACCTGAAGTGCAGACAGTGGCGAAACGTTCAGTGCAACGAAACGCGTGGTTCGCCCACCCGGAGAACCTAATCGCGGCCATGGTTGTCGACGCTGAGAGGTCGATCCGGGAGACTGTCAAACTGATCATGAGTGCGCGGAGTAACCCGGGATCCCGGTGCCGGCAGTTCAGGGTGCCCCCATTGAACTAGGAGGCGGCCACATACACCGACATGATTCAATGGGACCATGTCTAGGTGACCGAACCGCCAGTTACCGCTCACATGTCGAACGACGAGATTATGTCAGCCGTCGACCAACCTCTCTCGCTACCGGCATTCCCATGCAATGTACAAAGTGTCGAGCGATGCGTTAAGCTCGTAACGGAGGCGTTAAGTCCACGCGTGTGTTCGGTGAGGACAGGCGACACGGCATTATCGTATCGCGCCAGGCCAGTCGTGCCGCGAGACCGAAATCCGCCAAGAAAAGTGACTTCGTGTAACGGTAAATGTGAGAGAGATAGAGAGAGAGAGAGAGAGAGAGAGAGAGAGAGAGAGAGAGAGAGAGAGAGAGAGAGAGGGAGAGAGAGGGAGAGAGGGAGATAGTGAGAGAGAGAGAGACATAGACAGTGAGACAGAGACAGAGACAGAGAGATAGCCGTGTGCAACTCGTAGTCATATGGTAGTGCAGGATCTTATTTAGATGAGTAGGTCTTAGGACTAACTGCGCCTAGTTAGTTCTGTTCGTGTGCCTATTTGTAGGCATAACAGCCATCCGTATATACCCTGTCTTAGATCGGCCCCCTCCCTGCCTTCAGTTGTCACAGAGAGGAACTAAAACGGGAAAAACGGCCAATGCCCACAGTTTACACTTCCACCGATAGAGGGCAGTGATGTCGCTGCGGTCGGTGCACCTTACGAGACTTTGCGTAATGACGGGCACAATTTTCAAGTTGGAGAAGTGAAAATTGGCATAGCGGTCAATGAAAGACTGCAGAATGCAATGAAACAATTCTTTATTTTCTATCTAATTATTTGAATTCCTGAAATGGTGATTTATCCCGCAAGTTCGCTAGAAAACGTCATTTCTGTCTCAGAAAGCCCTGAGGCGCGGCGGCTTCCCGGCCTCTGATTGCTTTATTACTTTGCAGATCATTTTTTGAGAACCAAACACATGGTTTTAGACTTTATCACCCAGCGTTTTTACAAAAACGTATAAAATCACTCCACCCTTATATACATGTGTGTTTGTGTGTATGTATGTTGGATACGGTGCAAGATGAGTTGATATACTTGAGCATCAAGAGGCTGCTGGACTAGTAGGTCACAGCCTGTACGGATTTCGGTGCAAGAATGGTTGATTAACCTGAGCACTCAGAAGCTACTTGGCTAGTGGGTCACTTCGCTTGGGTTAAGCCGTTGCTTGAGCTCCTGAGAGAGCTCAGACTAAAGCTTGATTAGCCTCTCGGTTCTGTGGAGACTTAGAGGGTCCAATGACAGAGCAACGCATGCTGATCCCTGGAGTCTTGTAAGACACGCGAATGTTTGTGGAGTATGTATGGAGGAAATCGTTCCCATTGCTCACATTTTTGCATGTTTTTGATGAACCCCTGACTGTCCAGGTCATATAATGAACTTTTGTTTGGAGTGTACTTATGTTTTTAGTTGACAGTGCCAACCTGCAGTGACGCCACCTATACAGGAATTCTGGAGCGCGGATAGTGATCTCCATGGTGAAAGTTACGGACACCAATGGCGCCACCTGGTGAACAAAAATGGTAGGTCTATGCGGTGCCACCTATTGGGACTTAGGAGTAACTCTGACGCTAGTAGCGCCACCTATATGAAACAGAAACACAACGTGGATAGTGCCGCCTATGCTAGCATGGATTGGAGCTACTAACTGATGTGCGTACTTGATAGTGTGAATGTTAGTGATTGACTGTGATAGTTATCTTTGATGCTCTGCTCTTTGCTGAAACTTGTGAAAATTGTGTCTAAATTTCTTGCTAGTGGCTAAAATGAACACTTAATTCTGGATGTCCGCCCCTGCGAACCGAGTCTTATCCCCTACCTACATCAAGTTACCCATTACTCTCTTGCCACCCGGTGAAGAGAAATTCTGACTTCATCTGATGATCACGAGACAGTGCCTGACTAACTTGAGTTTGACGCGTCAGTCTAGTTCGAATCGTCACTACTGACTAATCTGCCACGGAGAGCTGACCGCGATCGAGACAGGTGCTGATTCCAGCACTGCCAGCAACTCCGACTAGTGGGACTGACCACCACTGGTCATACGGAGCTGCGCTTCAGGACTGCGCTTGCTCACGGCTGGCGCTGTCCGAGTACGCTGCCATGGCACCCCATGGACCAGGCTGCCTGCGCCTGGCTGACTGGTGTTCTCGGGAACTTGGAGCGGCATTTGTTCAGGTGTGTCCGTGAGGCACACACAGGTGGGCAGGCAATGGCTCGCCTCATCTGCCACACTGTGGGCGGCATATGTTCAGGTGTGTCCGTGAGGCACACACAGGTGGGCAGGCAATGGCTCGCTTCATCTGCCACACTGTGGGCGGCATATGTTCAGGTGTGTCCGTGAGGCACATACAGGTGGGCAGGCAATGCCTGGCCTCATCTGCCACACTGTGGGCGGCATATGTTCAGGTGTGGTCCGTGAGGCACACACAGGTGGGCAGGCAATGGCTCGCTTCATCTGCCACACTGTGGGCGGCATATGTTCAGGTGTGTCCGTGAGGCACACACAGGTGGGCAGGCAATGGCTCGCTTCATCTGCCACACTGTGGGCGGCATATGTTCAGGTGTGTCCGTGAGGCACATACAGGTGGGCAGGCAATGCCTAGCCTCATCTGCCACACTGTGAGCGGCATATGTTCAGGTGTGTCCGTGAGGCACACACAGGTGGGCAGGCAATGCCTAGCCTCATCTGCCACACTGTGAGCGGCATATGTTCAGGTGTGTCCGTGAGGCACACACAGGTGGGCAGGCAATGGCTCGCCTCATCTGCCACACTGGAGCGGCATATGTTCAGGTGTGTCCGTGAGGCACACACAGGTGGGCAGGCAATGGCTCGCTTCATCTGCCACACTGTGGGCGGCATATGTTCAGGTGTGTCCGTGAGGCACATACAGGTGGGCAGGCAATGCCTAGCCTCATCTGCCACACTGTGGGCAGCATATGTTCAGGTGTGTCCGTGCGGCACACACAGGTGGGCAGGCAATGGCTCGCTTCATCTGCCACACTGTGAGCGGCATATGTTCAGGTGTGTCCGTGCGGCACACACAGGTGGGCAGGCAATGGCTCCCTATCTGCCACACTGTGAGCGGCATATGTTCAGGTGTGTCCGTGAGGCACACACAGGTGGGCAGGCAATGGCTCGCCTCATCTGCCGCACTGTGGGCGGCATATGTTCAGGTGTGTCCGTGCGGCACATACAGGTGGGCAGGCAATGTCTAGCCTCATCTGCCGCACTGTGGGCGGCATATGTTCAGGTGTGTCCGTGCGGCACACACAGGTGGGCAGGCAATGCCTCGCCTCATCTGCCACACTGTGGGCGGCATATGTTCAGGTGTGTCCGTGAGGCACACACAGGTGGGCAGGCAATGGCTCGCTTCATCTGCCACACTGTGGGCAGCATATGTTCAGGTGTGTCCGTGAGGCACACACAGGTGGGTGAGCAATGCCTCGCCTCATCTGCCACACTGTGGGCGGCATATGTTCAGGTGTGTCCGTGCGGCACACACAGGTGGGCGGAGAATGCCTCGCCTCATCTGCCACACTGTGGGCGGCATATGTTCAGGTGTGTCCGTGAGGCACACACGGGTGGGAGGCAATGCCTCGCCTCATCTGCCACACTGTGAGCATATGTTCAGGTGTGTCCGTGAGGCACACACAGGTGGGCAGGCAATGGCTCGCCCTCATCTGCCCACACATGGGCGGCATATGTTCAGGTGTGTCAGTGAGGCACACACAGGTGGGCAGGCAATGCCTAGCCTCATCTGCCACACTGTGAGCGGCATATGTTCAGGTGTGTCCGTGCGGCACACACGCAGGTGGAAAAGCAGGCAATGCCTCGCCTCATCTGCCACACTGTGGGCAGCATGTTCAGGTGTGTCCGTGAGGCACACCTACGGTGAGCGACAGTGCAAACCTGTCATCTGCCACACTGTGGGCGGCTATATGTTCAGGTGTGTCCGTGAGGCACACACAGGTGGGCAGGCAATGGCTCGCCTGTCGCCACTGTGCGGGCAGCATGTTCAGGTGTGTCCGTCAGAGGCACACACAGGTGGGCGAAATAATATGGCTCGCTTCATCTGCCACGCAATGGGCAGCATATGTTCAAGGTGTGTCCGTGCGGCACACAGGTGAGCAGGCAATGCCTCGCCTCATCACACTTTTGCGCCTGTTAGAGCCAAGCATATATTTCCGGTGTGTGTCCGTGCGGCACGCACGAATCAGGCAGGCGGCGAAATAACTCCATCACCTTCGTGGGCGGCATATGTTCAGGGTGTGTCGGGGCTTTACAGTCAGAGCAGGTAACGCCTGGCCTCATCTACCACACACATGAGCGGCATATCTTCGGTGTCCGTAGAGCCACATACAGGTGGGCAGGCAATGGCTCGCCTCATCTGCCACACTGCTGGGCTTATATGTTCAGGTGTGTCCGTGCGGCACACACAGGTGGGCAGGCAATGCCTGGCCTCATCTGCGCGCTGTGAAGCAATATGTTCAGGTGTGTCCGTGCGGCACACAGATTAAAAAGACGAGCAATGGCTCGCCTCATCTGCCACACTGTGAGCGGCGCCGTGTTCCGGAGTGTGTCCGTGAGGCACACACGAATTGGAGGCTCAGGCAATGGCTCGCCTCATCTGCCCCTTGCTCGGGCGGCGCATATGTTCAGGTGTGTTTCCGTGAAGGCTGGCAGGTGGGCGAGGCAGTGATAGCCTCATCTCACACACACGCTGTGGGCGGCATATGTTCAAGGTGTGTCGTGCGGCACACACAGGTGGGCAGGCAATGGCTCGCCTCATCTGCCACACTGTGGGCGGCATATGTTCAGGTGTGTCCGTGAGGCACATACAGGTGGGCAGGCAATGCCTGGCCTCATCTGCCACACTGTGGGCGGCATATGTTCGGGTGTGTCCGTGCGGCACACACGGGTGGGCAGGCAATGCCTAGCCTCATCTGCCCCTTATGGGCGGCCTATGTTCAGGTGTGTCCGTCAAGGGCACACACAGGTGGGCAGGGCAATGGCGACAGCGCCATCTACTTTCCGCTGTGGGCGGCATACTGTTCCAGGTGTGTCCGTGCAGCACACAGATGAGCAGGTGTGCCCTAGCCTCATCTGCCCCACTGTGACTAGCATATCATTCAGGTGTCAAAGTAACAGAGGCACGCACACAGGTGGAGCAGGCAATGGCTCCTTCATCTGCCACACTCTGGTGGCATATGTTCAGGTGTCCGTGCGGCACACACAGGTGGGCAGGCAATGGCTCGCCTCAATCTTGCTTTACTGCCAGGCATATGTTCAGGTGTGTCCGTGCGGCACATACAGGTGGAGCGAGCTGCCAGTACTCTGCCTCTGGCATCTGCCACACTGTGGGCGGCATATGTTCAGGTGTGTCCGTGCGGCACACAGGTGGGCAGGCAATGCCTAGCCTCATCTGCCACACTGTGAGCGGCATATGTTCAGGTGTGCAATCGTGGGGCACCGCCCACTGGGTGACATAATGGCGGCAACCATTATCGCCACTGTGACGGCATATGTTCAGGTGTGTCCGTGCAGCGCACACAGGTGAATAGAGGCGTGGCTCGCCTCATCTGCCACACTGTGGGCGGCATATGTTCAGGTGTTCGGTGCGCCACATACAGGTGGGCGAGCAATGCCTCGCCTCAATCCACCGCCTCTCTGGGCGGCATATGTTCAGGTGTTTCCGTGCGGCACACACGGGTGGAGCAGGCAATGCCTCGCCATAATCCGCCCACACTGTAGGCGGCATATGTTCAGGTGTTTCCGTGAGGCACACACAGGTGGGGAACTGAAGCGGTAACAGCTCGCCATCTGCCACACTGTGAGCGGCATATGTTCAGGTGTGTCCGTGCAGCACACAGGTGGGCAGGAACGTGGCTCATCCCGTCTGCCACTGTGGACGAAGCATATGTTCAGGTGTGTCCGTGCGGCACCATACAGGTGGGCAGGCAATGCCTCAGCCTCATCTGCCACACTGTGGGCGGCATGTTCAGCAGGGTGTCCGTGCGGCACACACGGGTGAGCAGGCCATGCCTCAGCATAATCTGCCACACTGTAGGCGGCATATGTTCAGGTGTGTCCGTGCGGCTTTACAACAGGTGGGCAGGCAATGGCTCGCCTCATCTGCCACACTGTGGGCGGCATATGTTCAGGTGTCCGTCAGGCACACACAGGTGGGCGAGGCCAAGGCTCTCAGCCTCATCAACCCACACTATGGGCGGCATATGTTCGGGTGTCCGTGAGGCCCACACACACGTGGGCGGGCAATGCCTCGCCTCATCTGCCACACTGATGGGCGGCATATGTTCAGGTGTGTCCGTGAGGCACTACACAGGTGGGCAGGCGATGGCTCGCCTCATCTGCACACTGTGGGCGGCATATGTTCAGGTGTGTGTCCGTAGGCACACACGAGGTAGAGCAGGCAATGCCTAGCCTCATCTGGCACCCTGTGGGCGGCATATGTTCAGGTGTCCGTGCGGCACACACAGGTGGGCAGGCAATGCCTAGCCTCATCTGCCACACTGTGACGGCAATATGTTCAGGTGTGTCCAGTGAGGCACATACAGGTGGGCAGGCAATGCCTCCGCCTTATCTGTACATGTGGGCGGCATGTTGAGGTGTCCGTGAGGCGCACCGGTGGGCAGGCAACCGCCTCGCCTCATCTGCCATTTCGATGGTATTAAGATTGGAAATGTCGTGTTGGAAAACAGGCTGTGGGCTGGGACTGATCATTTTGTCCGGGCAATGTGACGTCACCGATTGTCAAACAGTTTGGGAGGGTCACATGGCTACCTGCGCTTGTTATATTGAAAACGCACTATATGGCGATATGTGCGAGAGGCTGTCCTCCGCCGACCGGTGATAGAGCTGTTTGGAAGGTAAAGATGCAAATGATGCAA